>JAMAFX010000136.1:0-61818 GCA_023625875.1 Trichocomaceae sp. PYS4502
GAGGGTTAGACATAAGGGAGACCCACCCTCAGCCTCGACCCTGGAAATTGAGGGTCAGGGTCAGGGTCATGAGGGTCACCCGCGGGTCGCGCCGAGGCCTACTTAGCAGGCCTTGACTTGTTAGGCTTCTACCTAATACTATGAAGTCAAATAAGACAGCAGACCAGGAGAGCTTATCCACTAAAATAGTATTATAATCAGATAATATTTGCACATGATACCCATTCTGGTGTCCCTCAGACATTTATCCAGAAAAATATTTCTTACTGTGCTCACTCTCTTCCCAATCATCTCTTCCCCTCCCTTTGCTCTTTGGACACATCTTGACACATCTTGACATATCATCTCAGCTCTATGATATTTTCCATAATATGCTCAAAAACAGAGATATGGATGGAGGTATTCTATACCTAGGTATCAAAGCTAGAACACTGGGCTTGATCGTACGAAGGTGAGCAGGAGACAATCATCGGTGCAAACCTTGGAAAACCTCCTTCAGAAAATCATGACCGAAGTCCATCATTCTTTGCTAACCACTATATCTGTAGATGTCCCTAAGGCTTGCCAGGCCCCTAATAAGGTAACGACAGAATATTAATCAGTAAGCCGCCAAGAGGGACTTTTTCATGAGGCTTCTGGTAATGCTCGTTTTATGCTTCACATTCCACTGTCATCATACCTAGACAGTCAAGCTCCTGGGTCGGCATAAGGGTAACATACGACAGTCGTCGAAAATGCAGCAATTCGACCAACAAAACCATCACAAACTCTTTGGATCAAAAAGCGGAATCATGGGGTCAGCTTTACTACTGTCAGGAACATCGCCAGCCAGCTGGGTATTAGTGCTACGTAAATTGGATCTAGGGCAAGTCCCACCTTTAATCCCCTATTTCTGTACTTCGTCTGACACTTTATATACTTGCAGATTCAATTCAAGGATCGAGTTGTAGAATCATTAGAATTTAAAACTATGGCCTAATACCTAGGTACCTAGGTACCAATCTTGAAACGACAATTCCTTAAACAACAACAAATACCTAATCTCCGCGGTAACATCAGCAATAAACGCAAAGGTTTAAATATCTTTTGGACGAGAATCGATGCATAAATTGGGGAACACTCCCAAAAGCCTCATGAAGGGGGCCCTTTTGGTGACTTAACTAAATGGTAAATATTCCATTCTTACCTACTTACCTAGGTAGATAGGTAGGGTACCTAGGTACATATCCGGCCTTCCAAGGTTTGACTACAATTCCAGGTTTACAACGATTTTTTCGTTGCAGTCCCCGAGGTACGTACTAGAGAGCGAAGCAAAAACTGGACTTGTTAATAAGTAACGACTAATCACAAGAATCAACAACTCCAGTAATATCTAGAGTGGATCTCTAACGAGTAACTATTTACCTAGGTACTACCGCACGGGCACTGCTTTCAAGCCTGCGTATTGGGCAAGCACAGACAACGACGACTTATAAACTGGAAGAAGGAACCCTGAAGGCTATGGGCCGTGACCGTGTGTTGGACATTTGATGAATTATGGAAGTAGCAATATCTACCTAAGTCGCCCTGCCACATACGACCAGAGCAATCCCCGGATGAAGGTGCTACGATAACGGCAACCATGTCTCTATCAACGCAATCTTTACCTTTGGGCTTGACGAGTACTGGTAATAACAATGCTGGTCTAGCACAACTATTCGGTTCTTATCAGCTACTATCATATTCGTGGTTATGGTTGCTTAAGGTCTGCAGCGTGCAAGCAAGTTGGTTAACGTTTAGAACTCTGAACAGGATTTAGTTCCAAGGTTACTACTGTGTAATGGCACCCTGCCGGAGTCTCGTTTTCGGGGTCGTGGTCTATTTCCAAGGTTTCCCACTCTAAATTCTGCTATCCGTATATAACGTCTCAAGAATCTGAAAGAATTTATCGAGCACCAATCTACCAACAATATTAGTTGCTGCGGTTCAATCGCTTCGGGAGGGAACGAAGAGAGCACCCGAGACGTAAGATCCTAAATAATAGCAAGGTGTTCTGGTTTCTCTTTCGTGTTATTTTTTAACTTGAACATCACGACAGTCTTCTTCACCATGCAGTACCTAGGTATGTTTTCATGTCGATCACAGTTCATTGACAGTAGTGTATTGCTGTTCTCCTCCGGCCATTGAGTATCCATGGATATTTGACATCCTATTCCTTTGGTGAGCTCAATCAGTATTTCGTTAGTAAAAATTTCTTTATCTACGTCACTGGATCGCCTGTTGATACCCAAACCGTCGATTGGTGTCGTGTAGAGAATGTCATCCGCAAATACATGAAAAGCCACGGGGGGTTTTAACTATTGATATCTGCATCGTTCTTGAAGAAACTTTTGACTCTTCTAGTCATATGATGCCTAGACACCTACATCTGTGCAGAAGTGAATGGCAATCTCGAAAAGGATAGACGCACAACTAGTCGAAGTAGAACATCTGGCCATCGATAGCCAGTTATGCTTTGGAAATTAGTTCATGGAAGACGCATTTGCAATTCTAATTTTGATATTGTAAAGACTATCGAAAAGCTTTCTGGGCCAATTTCTGTAGCTTTCCCTCCAAGGAGGCGGCATTTAGCCTGAACGAAACCTGTCTCTAAACGCACAAACCTAGCTACTAATCATCACCCGTGAAAAAGAAATCAACGCATAGAGAAAAGAGAAATCATTCCACTCAAAACACAGCTGTCTTCCCCGCCCAATCTCCAAATAGCTAGAAGGCCCCAAAGCATAGATCCTTCCGCTTACAGTTTCCTTTTGTTATTGATTCTCCGCATACTCCCCTGCTCTGTCTCATCGGTGCCTTTGTCCAATTGCATTTTGAGTTCCTCATGACTATGCTGTACGGATTCTCGAGAATTAACATCATGTTTGTTGCAGTGCGGCCATGCTAACCCGTAAAAAGGCCTAGAAGAATTCAAGAATTCGATTGTTTCTTTCTCTTCATCCGGTTTGCTTGTCCAGGACGACAACGACTCCTCCAGTAGGCTAGTATAATCAGTCAGTATATGTAGAACTTTTTAATGGGGAGAAAAAATTCTTACCCGTTTGACAGGCTCGTATCGAGAGTCAGAGAAACTTAGAAACCGTCAGGCAGCTGGTACTGGTCGGCAGTTCCGTTGAAGTCAACATAGTCGAACTCCTCGGGGTTGTATGCAGGGTCATCAGTGCTATCCTCGCCATCGGACGCGGTACTCTCAGTAGCGTAGGCTGCCATGTTGAGATGCTCCACAGGCTTGCGGCTACGCTTGGAGGGCGTAGCACGCTGCAAGTCTGCCATAGCAGAGTCATCACTGGACTCAGTCTTCACGTTGACTGGAGTAAAATTGCGTTCAGGTGTAGTCTCCACGGCATTGCGCTTACGCTTTTGCCCGGTGTGGCTGGAGGAGGCAGCTCCAGAGCGTGGCGTTGCAGTCTTTCTGGCACGAGGAGTCTTCGGGGTTGATGCTGGAGTAGACTCGGCCTTTTCAGCAGTTGCACCATTAATATCCGCTTTGGCCTGCTTCTTGAGCTTAAAGATATGCTCAGAAATAGCTCTGTGAGTCGGCCTCTCGCCCGTGTTGGCTGTGGGCATCAAATCGTCAGCTTACTCTGCGTAGCAGCTGCTGTGGATAGAGAAGTTCTGGGAATATACTCACGCCAAGTCTCTGCCAGCCATTTGTAGTTTATGGGTCCCTTGTACGAGTCCAGGACACGCAGGAACAGCTGTGACTTTTGATTAGTAGTTGGTCTTTGAACAGAATAGAGATAGAAAACATACGATGCGTTCGTTGGCCAATGTCCACTGCATCGGCATTTTTGCGGTGGTCTCAGTAACTGCAAAACTTCTTGGAAAGAGAAGAGAGAAAAGTGAGGAGAGTGATAGGAGAGTGATAGGAGAGAGCTGCTCAGGGTAGCTTTGTAGTATCGAGAGAGGATTGAAAGTAGTCTTTGGTGAAGCGAAGAGGTGAAGCAAAGAGGAAGAGTCTGGGAGGAAGTGAGCTGAAGGTAAGGAAGAAAGAGGCTATGAGCTGACACACAGTCATTCACTGCTCCCTCGATGATATGGCAAAAGGGCGGTGGCTGGTGAGGCAAACGGAGAATCCCAGGGCCTTTGTTAGGGATGACGCCGAAGACGAATCTTGTATTGTCAGGCACCACTTTCAGCTCACTGTCTCACGTGGCCAGTCAAGGATTTCCTGCATGTAATAAAGAATTGCACGTGTTTGGCAGCTCGGTGACGGTGTTGACGGTGTTTGCCGTCAATATCAAGTCCAGCCTCCTTTCTATTCGTCAGCGAGGAGAGACATCCGGAGCGCCGTTGCCCAGGCATTACAGTTTTCATCCAGTTCTAGACTCTGATTTGTTGGTCTCTTTTCTTTGGACGAGTTGCCCTGTCCTACCCTGACAAACGGGGGGTCATTCTTCACTCCTGCCACCCAGACCGTACCTTGCCACTCGTCATATTGGAAGCCTCAGGACTCTTGATATGCCATCATTCCACTTCTCCTCTCCTTGCCTAAATCTTTACTACGGACAAGGACTACTTAGCCATCTCTCCTACTCATCTATTTCTCACCTCAAGCTCTCTCTAGTCTCTTCTCATCGTCTTCCCTCGGTGCTCAAGTGAGTTAATCCAATATGGTGAATTGGCTAGCCTCAGACGCCGATATTCGTCTTACGGCAGCATTGATCGCTGCTGAGCCAGGGCTGAGAGTATGTACCTACCCCATTTCGATTTCGTCAGGTTAGGTGGAGTCTATCTAACTATCTATACAGCCAGATGCCAAAACAATGGCAGCATTATATGGTCGTGGCGCCTCGGAAAACACCATCAACCACCAGCTACAAAAGATCCGGAAACTGGTCACAGACCTCACAGAAGAGGCACGCAGAAATGGAACACATCTGCCACGAGGGACTCCACGAACTCCGCGTATAATTCGTACGCCTCCAACACCGAGGACCCGGTCTACTGGGAGGTCCAGAGGCAGTATCTCCAAGAACAAACTCCTTGACACCCCCTCCAAGAAAGGGAAGTCCGGGCATTCAGTCGTCGACCCAATTACTATTGAGAGCGAGAGCGACAGCGAAAGTGACTCCAAATCCGCTAAAAGCGAAGGCACGGTTGAGGATGATGTCAAGAAGAAGGAAGAAATTGACGAAGACGTGAAACTCGAGAAACTTGAGAAACCGAAGAAACTTAAAAGTTTCGATCCTGTGTCTCCTTTCAAGGGCTTTGGCCAGGCATTCATGATGGGCGACTTAGGCAGGCCACGCGTTAGCAGTCAAGGAAATGGCTACACTGATAACGTTTCAAAGGAGCCGGCGGAGGGTTCGACTGGTGGATACAATTACGATATGATTGCTGATTTTATGTGACTGGGCTGTTGAGGAAGGCAGGGGTGTATTCTTGGAGAACCAGAAGTTGTGTTGGTGATGAGAAGCAAAGGATTTTATGATTTGAAGCTGGGGATGCGTGTGCTGGGTTTGGTTTGTCTACAAACGTGAAGATAGCTAGATATTATGGCGGTTACGCGGGTGAACTGCTTGCCTAAAGTATCAATCGAATGTTTTCTCGACTTCCTTCAAATGCTTTCATAAGTAACCACACACCAATAACGGAAGAACTACAGCTGGTATACCGGATGGCATTTCATTCAAACCTGCTCTAAACATATTATGAATAACTAAACAGATATTGCAGCTTGTCATAAGATCTCATGGAATAGGAACATTTCCGACTGCTTCGCCGTGCCCTTGCAGTGACAAGACTGGAATAAAAAAGAAGGAAAAAGAAGGGAAAAAAAACATATTTGCCGCCCCGATAGAGATAATTTTACATTTGAGCATTGCTCTTGAGACAGAGATATCCGATGGTGTAACTCCATTTCTAACCGAGACTGAAATTCCTACCGTGAAAACTCCACCCAACACGATGAAAACGCAAATGAGATTGATGTAAATGAGTAAAAGCAGCTCTCATGGTTATGCACGAATGGGACCTTCCGCATAAACCTCACCAGGCATGTCTGTCGTCTTCTGGTTCCCAGTCTTCTCCTTCCCAATCTTCGTCACCACTCTGCTCCGAGTCCAGAAAGTCACCCTCGCTGAATTGAGTATCGGCGGGTCTCAGGTTGTCTATTCTTAATGACACGACATCACACATTCCCTGGACAAAGGTGCTTGCATGGCCATCTTTGCTCTCGGTCGTTTCATCATCATCACTGTCCGCGCCGTACTCTTGCTCTTCGTCGTCGTCATCAATTTCCGATAGGCGCTGCATAGCCAAACGAGCACTCTGGCGGTGTGAGTATCTCTGGCCAGAAGCCCCTGAAGAGGCATGCTCCAGGCTAGAGTTGACTGCTGTATGTGGCTCCGGAGGTTTATCTTTTCTGAGGAAAGTATGCTCCAATTTATTTATCCATTGTCGACGGAATGAAGCTCTGTCCTGCCAGCCCATATGTACTGTTGCGCTGATGACAATCCTTCGTAAATCTTTCAGGTTGGGAGCCGCATCAACGAGGGAATTCAAAAATGTCGCTGCTCGTGGCTTGTCCCATTGACGCAATTGCAGCAGCTCTATTTCTTGAAGCGCTCCAGGCCAAGTTGGGACCTCATCAGCCTTGAGAAGACTCTTGAAATGAGGCATTCCATTGTAATGTGGGGCCCAGTTGTGCATAAGCAAGTCAACAGAAAGCCGTTCCAAATTCGGGCATGCGTCTTTTAGAATAGTCATGAATGACATATTGAGATGCCGGTTGTGCTTCAGGACCAACTCACGCAGATGACCCCCATGGTTATCCAGGAACGCCATGAAGGAGATGGTCCCGACCTCATCGCAATTATCAAGAGTCAATGAGCTTAAAGTTGATGGCATAGAACGAAAAAGCAGTTCATTGACGGCCGTACAATCAGTGAAAGTTACAGATTGGAGATTTGGGAGCCGACACAAGGCCTCGCCCAATCCGCCTTCAATCCCGTCCTCGTCTGTTTCAGGATAATCGCCGGATCGCCGGGCAATGGAATCATCTGAAGGGATGTGAAAGAAATTCAAATTGCGGATAGATTGGAATGGCGGTTCGAGATGATGCGTTAGGGTGCTCTCGATAAGAGAACGTGGGTCCATGTACCGACAATTCCAATCAAAGGTATGAAGGCGAACGTTGCTCGTTTTTAGAGTTTCGAACAACGACACAGGGTAGGTCCATCGAGCAGTAGACTCTGACCACGGAAAGGTTCCATCATCTTGATCAAACAATCGGAGTGTCTTGATATGTGGCACTCTCCGTATGAGTTTACAAAGATCAAAATAACCATATTCGGGCCCCGTCTTGTACATCAAGGTACGGCGCACATCTATAAGAAGTGCCTGTATCTTGGATGCATAATTGATGGACAGGCTCTCGATAGGCCGAGACACGAGGTTGAGAACCTTATGGGCCACCAACGAAGGCATGAGCTTCAGGGTGCGGTATAAAGCAGTCAACGCCGGCTCTGCAAACGCACGACATAGCAAAGCTATGTCTAAGAGCCTTTTCGTAGAGTCAGCCTGCTGATGAAATACATTCTGGAAAATGCTGAGAAGAATGTGGTATGGCAGGGTGTGCCAAGGAGGCGCCGATTCGTTTACATCAGTGGCAGCCGCTGATACAGTTGAAGGGTCGGCATGTCGACGCTTCCGAGGCGATTGCACTGTAGTTTTCTTTCTCTTGGACGGCGACGCTTCTGATTGTTGTTGTGAAGTAGAACGAGAAGGCCGAGGAGAAGATTGTGGTTTTGTGCTGCTAGTGACCATTTCGGGATGGCGAGAGATAACGCGGTCCAAGTCCTCGTCCGAGGATGGCTCTCTGTATGTTCGCGGGGCCAGAGTTGCACGCCTAGGGCGATTAGGCTGACTGACACTTGCACGGCGTGAAGAGCGGCGCCATCCAGTCCCGTGCTGGCTGCCCTGGGCCTCATCCTCAGGCTCACTATCAGTTGACTCTGAAGAGGAGCTTTCGTAATATGTGCTGATTTGACGCCTGCTGCTACGGACAGGACGAGAAGGAGTCCCCACCGCAGCCACAGCCTGGGTCGAAGAAGCCATTGCTGTATGGCTGAAGCCAACTGGCCAGTGAGACTTGACAGTCGAGTCGAGGTGCGGTCAGAAGTGGGGCTGATGTCGACTAAGACTTAGCTTGTGCAGTGCGGCAGCATCGTCCTCGACTGTGCATATTACATGACCTGTGTGACTATGCGAGGCAGCAGGGACTGGGGGGACGCTTTTGGGGGTTGCAGGGCCAGGGATGAAGGATGAGGGATGAGGGATGAAGTGCCTGTCAGAAGCTGACAGGAGATGTGGATGTGAAGGGAAGGAAAAAGGCGGCTGCCCAAAAGGGAAGAAGGAAGGTGGGCCCACTGGCCCGTGATCTTCCTTATCGATTAGATAGCGTACGCGGCTTATCGGCTCGGATGGCTCACGTGACGATATGTCACGGGGCCGCCGGGCGATCCGTTCATTTTGGGTCTTCCTTCCTCAGTCACCACTCTTGACCGTTCAAAACAAAACGAGAAAGCGCGCCTTCCACTTTCGAATAAAATGGACAGCGGCAAGCCCCGCCTCTTAAAATAGAAAATCCAGGGGACCACACTAGGCTGGTACCGGACTAGCGCGGAGCGCTACTGCTAGTCAGTCAGCTACTAACTACTACTAGTCTACTTACTACTTAGTTAGTACTCCTCCGTACTGGATGGCTGGATGGCTGGCCGTCCGTGCTTCGACCTCCTCTTCGCGTAGTCCTTCATTCATTTCATGCATTTATCCATTATTTATTGATTTGTTCATTCATTCATTCATCGCCGGCAAGGTGTCGCGTTCTTGTTGCTGTCGGAGCTCAGAAGACAGCGGACAGCGGCAATGCCATTGTAGATTGGGTGTTGTGCTATACCTATGCCATTAATGTCCCTTTCTACCTTGAACACTGCTGTTGATGAGCCTTGCTGCACGCAAACACTTCGCCTTTCATCATCAGAGATTGCTTCCTCTCATCGGATATCCACCTTCAATTATTTCACCGTTGGATAGGAAATACCGCGGAAAACTAGCAAAATATGGAGTCTCCCTTCAAGCCTCCGGCGCCGCAGCCAGCCGACGCGGGCAATGCCGTTGTAATCCAACAGTTTGCCAGGTATCCGCCAATTTTTGATTCCCCTATACGCAGTGCCTCCCCAGGGAGTGCAAAGAGCAGGCTTGCCGCATCCCAGTCTCCACCATTAAGGCGCAAAGACACGCCTCGCAGCCTGCAGTCGTCGCCTAGAGGGCCTTTGTCCGGCGGGACCATGCCGCCCTCAGGACTGCGCGCCGGCATATCGATGTCACCTCCGGCGACGGAAGTAGACCCTCGCCCAGCTCCTGCCGCTAGGGCATCCGAGATCGATGTCGATGTCAATGCCGACAGGGACGCTGAGCGTCGGGAACTGCCTTCCCGAGAGGTCACTGATCAATCAATTGACGACGCTTACGTGTCGTTTATCATGTATTGCAATCCAAATGTGCCTGCATCTGCTGATACCAGCGAACTACGAAAGACTTTCCGCGCGCCTCCCCGTAGTGATGGCAAAAACTTCAGTATTTTTGTTCTATGGGAGTTGATTCGAAAGCTAGATAGCAAGGAACTCAAAACTTGGATTCAATTAGCCATTGAGTTGGGTGTTGAGCCCCCCTCTATGGAGAAAAAGCAGAGCACGCAGAAAGTGCAGCAATATGCGGTCCGATTAAAGGTAAATTTCTTCCTCGTCACTATGGATGGACGGGGCCATGCTAATTGATACAGCGTTGGATGCGTGCAATGCATGTAGATGCTTTCTTTGAATATCTTCTTGGCCATGACCATATATACTATAAACAGCTTCCCCTATCCCACGTTCCTGCAAGTGAGGACCGAGACGGCGTTCCTCTAGAAGAAGATCTTGCTCTGCGGGCTCTCGTTCCAGAATGGAAGCCCAAGCGAGGTAGAAAGCGAGCAGAAGACAAAGAACGAGAGGAATCTCGGTTTCCTAAACGACCACACTTAGACACATCAATGGGCATTCTTGATAGCAACAGCTTGGCTGCCCATGCTGCTAATTTTCCACAAAGCGCTATTCCCTTTAGTGCTTTCCCGGATGAAGTTGATGCTCCGAATGACCCTTGGGCCGCAGCGGCATCCTCATTTGGTGCTGGTCATAGTGCCGACTCCATTCCTAGTCAAGATCTTCGCTGGAGGCCCTTTGAGAAAGATGGCTCTCCTCCTGGCTTCCCACGGTCGGCAGTCATACCAAGGAATACCCAAGCAGAAACAGCATCCTCTGGCGTGGGTCCGCGCTCTGCTTTAACACCAATGTCAGGGGAGAGATCTCGCAACCGGAGACGGCACGGCCCCGCTGTTTCTTCTGCATGGCCGAACAGTTCAGGGACAATGGCAGGGAAAGTCCGAGGACGCCCGCCAAATCGCGGCTCAGCTCCCGGTGGTCCATTTTCTTCCTTTCCTGTGAACCCTGCAAGAGGTGACGTGACAAGCATACAGTCTTCTCCCGCCATGGGGCTTGAACAAGGCCCATTTGGACCACCACGCAACTCTCTCGGCTACCCAAGCACGAGACCAGATAGATTACAATTGCACGTCCCGCAAATTAACGGCCGTCCCATCCGCTTGGCTACTCCACCAACTGTGGTACTCAATGATACAAACGAAGTTCCAAATAATTTGACTACGTTTTCAGGACGTCGCGACTCCGTCGCAACTTCCAACGACTTTGATGACGCAGCGTCCCTACCATGGGGTCAAGCTGCGAAAATCTCTATAGACGAGGTGACGCGTGCTGTTGCTGGCGTACTCACGCAGTTAAAGCCCATTGGCCGGTCTACGCCTATCGAAGCGGATGAAGCTCGCTCCCTTGCACATGCGGCGGTACAGAGAATCTCCACTACATACGCCATGCTACCGGCAGACTCCATCGCCGTGTTCTGTGCTTTATACTTTGGTGTCGCCCACAAACTAGGTTTTGCTCGCGTATCTCCAGGAACGATCACTGTCAAAATACCCGAAGCAGCAGAAGATAGCTCTTTGGATATTGGCTCACAAACTGGACAAACTTATTCTCTCATCATCGAAAGCCAACCGGGCCAAGGATTTAACTTCAGCAGCACCCTAAGTGATCTCACACTTGCATCTATTGACGCAGAACCAAGTACCAAAGAGGATATTGAAAGAGCAGGATACCAGTCGGACGAGGAGGAATTCATGAATGACGATTTCGGAGGAGGAGGCTCGATCGACTGGGAACAGCGCTATCTGCGGTTACGACAGTATGTGCGTCGCAAAGAAGCCGCTTTGCGAGAATATAAGAAAAGTATTTTGGAATCTGTCATGGCGGATTTTTGAACATTTCTCAGTGGTTGCCAGCTACGACGTACGATAGATACCCCCTGATCTTTCTTGTATTTTCATGTCGTGATGTATGTATGCATTCTAGCGACGATATGTTTTATTTGATCTTGCATAGCAAACAACAAAAGCCGTTTGAATCTGACTGTCTCTATTAATACTGTGGAGTTGAAATAATCCAGCAGGCCCTGCCTGCGTGCGACAGTCATCTTGGTCAGCCCGTGTCCAGCCTTCTTTATCTGGCTACAAGGTGTCATAAGTTTGGTGGCAACGTCTCCTCAACCACATGCAGGCCTCGCTCTATCGCAATCCACGACCAAGCCTCCAGGACTGTGGGCCTCTGTCCTTTTGTTTCACGGTCACCGACAAGTGTGAAGACCGCCAAAGAAGATTATTGTATATCCTGGTGTCCACCTATACTTACCCATCTAGACCACCGCTCATGAAAGAAAGTAGATGTCCTTCGAAGGAGCTTAATGGAGATACACCTCGTGACCAATCCCACGCTTTCAAGACTTCTGATGGGGTGTAAGCTGTGCCTCGACGATCACCAGATAGGGAAATTTGGCTTTGTTCTTCCAGATAGGATGACATGCAAACGGAGGATGTCAGGCTTCTTCCTTGCATTGCTACAATATCTAGAGATAGCACTTCCAATGTACTTGAAAAACTGATAGGAGAGTTGCCAGGGAATTTCCGAAGGTAATCTAGACTATCACACTATATAAGCATAACTTTTCGTCCTCCTACTTTCTCCTTCCTGTCTTTCTTTTACTACCTACCACAACCTCGCCTTTACTCCCATCTCTACTCTCATCTCAACTCATCTTCAACTCAGAACAACCTTCACTTGGCCTTCTCCATCTCGCCTCCATCCCAGAAACTGCTTTACTCGGCATCATTATCTGCCGATTGGGTCTTTATTTCATCCGAAAGATTCCCCCCGCTGAGGTACCTCTTGAAATCAATGCGTTTCGATCAATATGTTTCCCATTTCACGCTCGATTCAAGTGGTGATTTCATTTTATGCCCCTTGCACTCACATTTGCCACATCTTCATTGGTTCTACCTTGGACATTGTCATCTTATCGACCACAATCATGAAGTTTTTCGAGCAATAATCTTTCCCATCTGACATATATCTCACCCCGCAGGTTTCAAAAAAAGGCATATCCACAAAAGACAGCATCACCCACTCAAAATGGCTACTCGTACCAGTGTCTCCGAAGAGGAGCATATCGTCTTCCTCCTTTCCTGTGTTCGCAACTCCACCTCTGGACAGGTAAGTTATCTTGAATCCAAACTAGCAGGGCTAGGATCTAATAATGTCAACAGGTCAATTTCTCCAATGTTGCAAAGGAGTGCCAGATCGTGAGCGTTGGAGCTGCGTAAGATATCTCCCCCAAAACATATCTCCCTCCTCTGGGTTAGTTACTCATATGCTAATACTTTGAAAATACGCGAAGTGCCAAACGCTTTTCTCGTCTGAACAAGAAATACTACGACGGTGTGGTGGCAACTGGCAACCAGGAAGATGGCTCTGCTGAAGACACTGCCCAGCCTAAGCCTGCAGGAAAGACAGCAGCAACGAGCAAGAAAGCCAATGCTAGTGGCAAAGGCGCCGTGAAAGCTGAAAAGGCGACCAAGAAGTCCGCTCCGGCTACTGCACCGCTTTCTGCAGGTGTCACCAAGAAGCGTTCCAGCAACAAGAAAGTTCAATTCACGGCTGTCCCTGAGGACCAAGATATCAAGGCAGAGGAAGGAGGCGAAGGAGAAGCAGAGGACATGTCGGCCTTTTTCAATGCGGAAATTGGCCCCTTTCTTTGAGTAAGAGGCTAGCTAGGAGCCTGCTACTGCGTGGTGGTGGTATTTCCTGGTGCATTTGTGCATTTGGGATAGGATGAAATTGCGTTGATTTTCTTTTCAAGTTTCGAATTTTTTTAGCTAGGCAATCTCCGAATACAAAATTGATTTTGCAGAATCATACAAAGACAATCATTCTACGTAGTCAAAACGACTTCATCGAGCCCACGATAGTTTGCATGAAGAAAATTCGAGACTACAGTAGAACCTCCAGGGCTGGCTATAACGAATGGAAGGCCACTTGGGACATACCTAGGTAAGTCGATTCTCCTCAGAAGTAAGCTTGAGATAAGAAGTAATTTGGGAATAGATTAATATCTTAGAGCCCTCTTTACCCCTGCTAGGTATCAAAGTTATATCCGGGTTCTCTACACTGTAGGTAAATTGAGGGCTTTGTCTCTCCGTTTCTCTCCTATTAGGTACGCCCTGGGCCACTTCCAGACCCCCAGCCACCTCAGTAAACGATTCGAGTGAGGCACAAGACCACAGGATTAGTGAGACATAAATAGCCTGCCCACTCCAGGATCAGCTTTACTTCTTTTCCTCCTTTTCTTCCCTTCATCTCTACCTTTCCTCTCTTCCTCGTGTACACCGCACACTGCGATTATCATCTCACCTCGTCATCTCTCTCTCTTCCAGAAAGATCAGCCAAATACACCTCCTGGCATTCCTTCAAGCATATCCAAGGTACTTACATGACCAATACGTCACATCGGATCTGGTTCCTCTCAGACTAACACTCTCAACTCCGCAACGAAGACATACACAGAACCTCTGCATTCACTCAAAAATGCCTCCCAAGAAAGCAGCTGCTGAGACTGCTACCGCCAAAGGCGGCGAAATGTTGAAACCCGAAGACGCTCAGTTTATGTTTGAATGCCTCAAAGCCTTCGGCGACGATGGAATGGCAAGTAACTAGCACCTCATCTAACAAACACCGCACTCAATTTAGCTTACGTATCGTACTTTTTCTTTGCCCTGCTAGATGGACTTCAGCGTCCTGTGCAGAGCAGCAGGCCATACCAACCTCATGTCCACCAGAAATGCTTTCAATCGCTACAAGAAGCGATACGGCTTTCGCAACATACCCACCAAGACCGGCGATGGCCGAATTGCCGCAAAGCTTGAGGTTAGCGATGAGGACGAGATCATCTTGCCGTCTATTGAAATTGAAACCGGTGCGTATTTATTTTCAATTCCTTTCTCTTTTCATTTTTATACCTATTTTTTTCTTCTCTAACTTTTCAAACAGATGTCTTGAAGCCCAAAGACAACGCAAGCAAAGTCACCAAGAAACGCGGCCGTCAACCGGCGAAAGCCACTGCTAGTACTACTACTATCAAAGCAGCTGCTTCTAAGAAGAAGCAGAAGAGCACTGCCGGAGCAACCAGAGGTTTCACGGTCGTCAATAAGTCCAGTGATGAAGACGATCTCACAGACGAGGGCGATGCTTTTGCTTCTGCCAACATCAAAGAAGAGGAGGACGAAAGCGACTGAGCTCAGGAATTCGATCGATCTCGCAAAAGTTTTAGGGCCGGACTTGTGTGTCTTATAAGATAGGGCACTAAAATTTTTCTTTTCTTTTCCTTTCCCACATTTTTGCAGGCAGTCAGTCAAATCAGTTAGTTTGATATTTAATTCCCTGACTAGCATCGGTATCTATTAATGGCGGCGAGAAGATTGGTGGCATGGACAGTTGGGGCTTATCAGAAAGGCACAATAGGTACAATTGCCACTTGGTTAGAAGGAGCCGCGAGGCTAATGAATCTAAAGCTGTGATTTCACTTTTTTCGTTCAATCCTTCCTGGTTCAATTAACATAGGAAGACCGTAAGACCATGATACGCAGTTTGTGGTTTGGCTCGAGTGAGAGATATACCTAACATCTCTCCCAAATTTAAGATTGGCCGATATGATAGGTAAGTAACCTGGCATAGTAGAGAGACCAGATCCATCCCTAGGCATCCATGGATACCACTACTTCGACATAAAATCTCTTCGCCACCATGATTACGTTAATCAAGTAGAATAGCGGCTCTGAGAAGGAAGAAAAATAGAAGCCCACGAAATATCCCCAGTAATATTAATAGCCGATGGATCTAGCTAGTGCAAAATTGTCGAAACATCCCACCTAAACCAAGGCTGCAATCCCCATCTCGCATTCTTCTATAGCTACCTTCAGCTCCTCCGGATCCTCACCACGCTCTTTCATAACCCACAACAAGGTATCAACAAACGTTTCCCCATTATTCTTGAACCAATCGCCCAGAGAATGCACATACGATTCCACCTGCTCCTTCAAAGGGACATGATCTCGCAACCAGAGCACCTGCGCTGGATCAAGCTTGAGCATGTCTTGCACAATATAATAGTGAGGAATCTCGTCGCCCCATCCTTCTTGGCCAGGGTCATGAAACAGATCATTACGAAGTTTGGCTGCGAATGTTGTTGGTGAGGGATACTTCGTCAATGACGATGAGGCGTGGTAATTGTGATAATGGCTGTGGAAGGGGATATCAGAATTTGAGCCGCTGTTGTCGGGGAGACCAAAGTAAGATCCTGTAACTAAATTGGTCCTTTCTGGGCGGTAATTTAAATGGATATTGAAAGACAGCGGATTCGTATTTTCTGGATATCGTTTGTGGAACTTGCGTTGGATGCTGCCGTTGCTCGGACAAATGTGGTTCTGCACCACATCCTGAATGACCATGCGTACATCTTCAATCTCGGCAAGTTCCCAAGTTGACCAGTTATGAAGCAATTGGGCTCGTTCAGTCACAACAGGTAGCAAACGACGTGAAAACCGGTCATATTGGCTAGAATAGAACGCACGATCGTAGAGCCACAAGCGGTAGATTGCTCGACGAAGGCGGAAGCGCTCATCAGCCGTCAATAGTCGCCTGTTCTCGTAGTCCGACTTCCATTTTTTCAACGGATAGATAGATTCCCATTTCTGCGCCACGCGGCCAATTTGGACCACTTGCTTGAGCAGCGCATCCGACAAGGAAGCTCCACGAATCAGATGAGCGGGTTGACTCGCATTCTGGGTGATGATTTGAATGATGTCAGACATAGGACCAAACTCTGAATCCGCGGCATCCATGAGAATGGAGACTTTTGAAGAAGAGGCGAAAATGCGACCAAGCCGACGGTTGGTCGCGGCTAAATGCAGAACGTCGGAGATAGAATTGCAGGAGCGGAAGATTTGGAGCAAAAGCTCCGTTGGAAGGTCTAGTAAATTCATTGTGGGACAATATAATGTCTTGGAGGGAAATTTAAGTCAGCATAGGGCAAGATAGATTGAATGGGTTTGGTATATACCTAGTAAGTAGGTAGCGTTTGAATTCCGGGAATGGCAAAGTAATATTGCAGTGGTCTTTGAATTACTTTCAAATAGAAGGTAGATGTATATCAATATCTCAAAGGATGAGAGCGAGAGCGGGCGGCTTCGAGGGCTGAAGTACACCCAGAAAGCCGTCACGGTTTACACCTAATGGTTTACTTGAAGACGACCCCTTCCTTGGGGCTTTCAAGAGTGCCACTTTGAGTGCAAATCATGGTCATGGAGTTTGTCCGAAAGGGACGGGCCTGCAGGCCTGCACGGCCGCTGGAGATATGGACAGCCATAGCTTGTTTGGGTGGTTGTTCTTGATAGAAAGATGGAAGCTTCCTAGGTTTTATAGGAGCCGTGCCGAGTCACATGAAGATTATGTAAGCAGCAATTCGCGTGGTCACGTGTACGATGTGCGCTACACATAATTGGCTTGTTCGATTGCCAACGCATCGATGGGATTTATCATTTATGCTGTGCTTCATAGTTAAAAGATAGTAATGACTTTTTGATACCTATGTACGTGTCAGACAAACTCCTCCAACGCCCACCAAGTACAGCTAGTAACTAGTAAACGAATGCCACGACAGAACGTAATGCAAGGATATCTCCAGGAAAAGCCCGATTCTTAAGCAAATACCTCCCTTGTGTCCAGCGCATCTCTTTCCTTTCCCTCTTTGCCCAGACCGAGCGTGGATCTCTTCGCCTCGTGGTCCGTCTGCATGTCCCGGCGTTGCGCATACCGACTAGCCTTTTCGAGACGAATATCGCGACGCACTTGGTTCGGGCTGACATACTCCTTGTTCTCGTAGATGACAGGCCCACCAAAGCTACCCTCGAGAATGACGATCGGAGTGAGAACAAACCGCGGGCCAATTTCAACGAGCGAGATTTCCGGTCCACCTTTGCCCTTGTCCTTGCCCTTCCCAGCTTTCTTATCATCCACATCTTCCGCTTCTTTGCTGCCCTTGCCCGCCTCCGACTCTCGGATTTCGTAGACTCTGATCCAAATCTTGCCGTCGACGCCAAAGACTCCGATGATACGATCAACAAACGGTTTCATTCCCTTGACTCCGCGCTTGGGCACACAAAAGACTTTGCGGAGCATCTCTCGGATAAGCCCGCGGTACTCTGCCCCAGTATGACCGACCGCGTCAGGGCCCTTCTCGTCGAACGACTTGTCAAAGACGACAACACCGCGGCCTCCTTTCAAGCAGTTTCCGGCAAACCCAGTTCCCATCTCGCCCATGGTGTGAAGATTGGTAACCGAGAACTTGATTGTAGGCCCGTTGGGTGGGCGGGAGAGCCAGAGATATAGATCCTGACCGCGCTTGCGGGCCTCGAGGAAAAACACGACATTGCAGGAATGCAACTCTGCGAGCGAATTGAGGAGGTTATTATACCCGCCGCTTTTCTTCGTATCTAATTTATTCTCTTTATGCGTATGAGAAAGTAGAGCAGTCAGGTCGGAAAGGAGATATCGGTGTCTAAAATTTCGTCTGGTTAGTAATTGGAGCCTAAGGAAAGAGAATTCTTGACGGCATATAGCAGCGAGCGGACCGGAGAGAGAAAAACATACCGATGTGTGACGCCTCGCGAGGTGAGCATTAAGACACGAGTTTTCGGCATAAAGCCATCCTTGATGCTCTGCAACTGGCTTGCGGCATTGGCTTGATTATCTTCGTCATCTTCTTCATCGCTATCGTCACTTGTATCTTCGTCGATCAAATCGTTCATATCAATATCTTCTTGGTCATCTTCCGATTCATTGTTGACGGGGCGCTCTTGTTTCTTTTTCGATATTGATTTATATACAGATGCCATCTTGTCTTCTAATGGTATTTTCGAAACCCGAGAACAGATTGCTGAAGATAAAGTACTCGGCGCACTTTGATCTTTTTTTTAGACTGTAGACTAACATGGCAGAACTTTTTTTCTTTTTGCTGCACACGCTCTCACCGCCCAGGGCTAGTGACCCACCTATTTAGCTTCCGAAGATATCATTGGATGTCATCGTGTATAAATATTTTCGGTCTCGAAGACTATCAAACAACACTTATAGGAGTCTACGAGCATTTATTGACCTCGTTGAGTTTATTTCCATCATAAAACCAGTCTAGTTTTATCCTGTTCCGGTTCCACATTACTAAATAAATTCGGACTATCAAAACTCTGGTTATCGTAACACAACGAAATATGGCATGTACCCAAGAATAAAAATAGCTGTATTTCCTTAGTAAATGAATTAATTGTATATCGGGCACATATATAGACATCGAATGAAACAAAGGTCGTAATGCCAAGTAGAGACATGTCCGTGACGATGGACGAATCCCGAGGGAGTTGTCGTAAGCCGATCTAGAAGCCACCAGTGTTGTTGTATCGCCCAGGGGGATAATGACTGTTTGACGTGGATGGAGGCGACGTCCACGGCCCACTAACAAACTGAGGGTCTGTTGGAGTATGCCGTATTGGTTCTGCACCAGGATATTCAGCGCCCATCGCATTAGAGAATGGCGGTGGAGGCGGCTGCGGAATACCGGCTTGTGAAAATGGTTGTCCATGGTTTTGGCCAGTTGGAGGATAATTCTGCATGTTCATCGTTGGGCGACTTGGGTTGACTTGATTATCTGGCAGTTCAACAGCAAATGTGGGATTGTGTGTAGGCACATTGTTTGGCATGGCATTTGTTGTATAATGGGTTGGCGGAGTCGCCGGATTGCTATGATGCGATAGGCCGCCTTGCTGGGAACCTGTAGTTGATAGTGCCATGCTCGAAGGTGTCATCGGCATATTGTTTTGAACACTTGAAGTGACACCGGGAGGCCCTGGTATCATTCCGCCATTTGGACTATATGGTGACGGATTTTGGGCGCCATGATGAGAAACATGTTGCATATTTTGTTCAAAATTATTAGTCGACTGTGGTAGATTTTGATTTATAGAGCTAGCCGCGCCTGGAGGGCCATGAAGATTTTGCGGGTGTTGAGGAAAGTCATGTATCATCTGGCTATGAGCGTATGCATTTTGTACTGGTTGGCCCTGATGCTGTTGTGGCATTTGTTGGTGATAGGGAGGTTGGTAATTATTGTGGGAATGCGTCTGGTTGGGTAACACTGATGTATTATTATAATTTGGTTTTGTTGAATGAGGTATCGTAGGATGCGCTCCGGTTTGCCACTCAGGCTGAGGGGGCACAGGCATTGGAGGACCATGGTTTCCATGAGTCACTGACGGCTGATATATAGGAGGACTATTATGAGCAAACGAATTGTGAGATTGCCATGACTGTGCTCCCGGGCCTACGTGTGAAAATTGGCTCGAAGGGGGAGGCTGATTGGCAGTATGATATTGCGGATATGCTGAAGAATTCGTAAAACCAAATTGCCCGTGCGAGCCGTCTGAGTGTTGAGAAGGTTCGCCTTGTTGAATAGGCCCCTGACCTTGTGGGTAGTATTGTGGTGCGCTTCCCGTATAGTTACTAGATTGATTGGTAGATGCATAGCCATAAGGATTGTGTCCGGCCTATACCACCGTCAGTTTGATGAAACGCACAAATAGTAGCAGATGTTTTAGAAGTACCTGTGACTGCATTGGGTTGGATCCGGATCCATATGCATGGGTACTTGTATTGTTCGTATTAGCATGTGATGTTTGATTCGTTACATTATTGGTAGGTTTGTTGGAAAGGAAATCCTTCGAAATCTTGCTGAGCACTCTATCGGCAATTTGGGTTATTCCTGAATTGCCGTGGGAAGTGAGAATACCCTGTACCTTGTGAATCAGCATCAAGAAGTCTTATCAATAACATCAGCATAATAATCATAGGATAAGCCATACAGACAAGCTAGGTCTTGTAGCAGAGTTACTAAAGAACCCTCTACTTCCATCTACGTCTGACGAGTCTGCCGCTATTGCTTGCGAATTTAACGACCGCATTACCGACTCGGGTGCTTGTGTTGGCCCTGACCCGATTGACCCGGGTGTGGTAGAGGGTGTTAAGACGACTGGTTCCGTTGGGATTTCCCATTGTGACTTGCCCGTTGCGCGCTGAACGAAGTACCATTTCCGCGATACGCCTTCCCACTGCGCAAGCCTGCAGGATTCCATCTCGAAGTTAGCAACACTCTATCAACACATATACTTTCGTGGATCAAAATATGATTCCGGACTTACCATCCTTCTGGCAAGGGAGGTGGTGGAGAGGACGGCCCCGCGCTGTCCTGCGGCTCGTCTTGAGCCATGAGAGAGTAGTGGGAGTTGCCTCACAAACAACAATCAATACTGGGAGAGAGAAAGATAAGCTGTTGTCATCTTTCAAATTTATTCGACATCGTCTACGGAATATCGGGCAGAAAACTTCATTTTGGGATGTACTGTATCGTCGAGCGCATTCGAGCTTAGCTTGGGCAGCTTGGCGACGTCCGGATAAGGCCTTATGCTGCCCCAGGCACCGAAAGCGTCGGGCTAAAAGTCACTAAGCCTAACTGATCCTAGCGCATTATTTCTCAAGATTTTCATCCCTCAAAGAGTCGACAATGACACAATACTTTCTATACACGATCCACGTCTCCTTATGGGTACGAACAGTTATGCAAATACAAACTTTGGATCATCTCAGCTGAGGCTGAGCCTGTACGGTACAGATATAGAAGCCGAGAGTTGTACAAGAATATTATGGCAAGCGGTTCTGAAATCCCGAAACATACAGAAACAGGGTTACAGGAATCAACACAGCTGCAATTCGCGAGCTGAACAATTGAAAATTAGGCTTACATCAAATGGCTTCCACACCAGTGATACGGATAAACTCCTTTGCCAGGTCCTTCCAGATCTCTTCGACGGTGCCCTTTTGACGTAGATCGTCCAGAAGAGCAACCACAGAGGGCCCGCATTCATTGCCTTTGTTATCAACTGAGTAGACACCGCTACGCAACTTTCCATCGATCCCCTTGGCTACCGGGACACCGACAGGCAAGGGCACAACAACGTCCGGATTCTGGGACCGAGCTGGGTATCTGTCACTAGTTGAATAAAAGAGGTGCCGCTCTCCAACCTCTTCGGGAGGGACGCTGAAAAGAGGTGAAGCAACTTCGTAAACCTTGACAAGCGCCTTCATTACCCCCTCCTTCATCTCTCGGCCAAAGCTGCTTTGGACAAATCCAGGGAAACCATGTACGAATGACACTGTTGGTGCCTGTTCGGCAAAACGTGCCATGGTCAAAGTCACAAGTGTTGATGAGTGACCTCTCGAGGACATCAGAGGAACTTTCCACCCTTGGATGTCGTCAATATACACATTGCCTTCTTTGGTACCCGTAAATACAGATACCACACGCCGGATGCCAGTTGCCTGTTGAATCAGCGGCAGCAAATTTGCTATGAAGCGTGCACGCGAGTAATGGACGAGAGATACGGAGAAGCGAAGTTTCTCCGACGTGACTTGCGAGCAGTTAATGAATTGTACAATGAGGGAACATTCCCACGGAGAGAGGGAGAGGGAGAGAGCGAAAAGGAAGCGGAGCAAAAGACGCACTTGTACTTGTATCGATCGATCCCTGACTTTGCACAAGCAAATTGATCGCCGTCTCTTCCGCCTTGATCTGTCGGCACACTTTGTCCACTGCCGTCAGGAGACTGACATCTGCTTGGATAAATGTATATTCTCCTTCGGAATTGAGAGCTTTGAGCTCAGATGCGATGCGGTCAGCGGCCGTCTGTGAACGGCCGACGAAATACACGCGTGGTCGTACGCTATGTTTGACCAGCGCCTTCATAGCCAGCTCGCCTATGCCACTCGTAGCACCAACGTACACTGCGACAAGGCCCGGTCGTAGCGCGGTAGCGATCTGCTTGTTTGAGGACTGTACTTCTGCGAGTTCAACCATGATGGATTATTACTAATACTCCTGCACTCTCCTGATATCAACACGAAAGGACCGAGAAATGTGCGTATTCTGCATGTCCCGTTCCTTTCTGCCAACCCGACCTCGGGAGTCGTCGCCTCTATTTTATATATCTTAACCTGCACAAATTTGGAACCTCGTATCCGGATAACAGTATGATTTAGAAGCTTGTGCATAATTCGTCCCATCCAGCGAATAGCCTTACTAGTAGTTAACTACAACTTACTACTGATATTGGCGTATAGCGTATATATTACTTATTATCGTTAGTAGGCCGCAATGAGCCGCCATGAGAGTTTAACTTTACGCCTCAGGCTCCACGGCATGGTGCACAGTGTCCAAACTCGGATCATGAAGCTTGAACATTCAACAGGAACTAAAGTACTTTCCGATCCTCCGTACTCCGTACTTGGATTATCTGGAATATAACTGCATTGTTCCGAGGGTCGCCGGAAGAAAACTTGGAGACAACATTGACTGCGAACCAAGCCAGCCGCATGTAACGGAGAATTAGGGCAAGATATGATTACATAGATGCCTACCTAGGTAGATGGCAAAATACCCATCCCATTTTGTTAAATTGCACCGGCTAACATAAATTGTATCTGCGAAGATTGTATATCAGTAATTGGAGCATCCACTGCAATTATCTCAACGGTATGTACTCTTGTATTCTCTCCCTTATTTTTCCTCCCGTCTTGCTATCGCCAAACCAAATCCTTGGGTGCATCAGCGTGAGTAGCACTGACATGATAATCATAGGAACAGTGTCAAGCGCAATGAATACGCCCTCCTCAGATGCGAGCGGACCATTAAACCCTTTACTCAACTCCGCAACACGCCAACAAGAACGAACAAAGAGACATATAGCTGCCGCTGCTGCCACTTTTATTTCCATGCACTCAAATTAGATGACATGGTCCCTGATTTCAGCTTTGTGGCAGGTAACTCACTTCTTATAAACTGAATCCGTCCGTCCTCCTTTGCCTGTTCATGTATATTGCCACGAAGCACGAAGAGAAGTATGCAGAATATCGTGGTGACCACGACCTGCGTTGCAAGTCCTGCAAGCATAAGGTCTACTCCGATTGGATTTTCGGCATAAATTGCAGCCAACGAGCCTCCCACCCCGATAAAGCAGAGACAGGCAAAGTCTCCCAGTATGAAGAGCGCCGAGAATGAGCGGGGCCCGATTGGCGAAAAGCATGTTGATCGGTATTGTCTTAGAAGAGCGCTAATACCCAAATATAGTGACGAGGATAAGAAGGTTGGCCCAAGGGTAAGTCCAATGATATACCTGCAAGCATTTCAATCGTCAGTCATCGTTCGGTTATGTCGGTATAGGACCAAGGCAATAAGCATCCTACATGATATATCCATTCTTGTTGCTCCGGTTTTTCGATAACTGGACTTTGGCCACATAGCCAAGAAACTCTAGGAGCAAGCCGCACAGCATGCCAATCGAATAACCGTACCACTTCCTATTCAGGATGGCTAATACGACGTGCACAGATAGAAAGATAGCAAACAGTGCAGTAAAAACGGCATTTGTTGCGTAGGAAGGCGTAAAAGAGATCTCACCAATGCCGTTGGAAGATGTGTTGACATTCGCCATGTTGCTATCCACAATTATCGACCTAGAAGTTGAAATTCAGAAATACTTGGGAAGACTCCTGATTCCATAATAAACCAAGGAATACTACTACAAAAGCGAATTGGGGATACATCCATGGACTAGGTATTTATAGCAACAGTCTTCGAGATGGCATTTTGACGGTGATTGAACGGCGTAGGTGCCTAGACCTAGATCGACTAGATATTATAATTTGGTATTCCCTTCTCCCAAATTCTAGACACTAGCTTATTTACCTACAGGGCTGAGAAAAACTCCCCTTGAAAACGAAGCGCCCTTACCTAGGTGGGCTTCAAGGGCTTGCCCTTATTGCCGGCGCCGCTCAATTTCCGTGGAACCTCCGCGAAATTCCCGCCTATAGACCGACCACATCAGAAGACGAAAGGGAACCATCTACCTTACTACCGAGAGAAAAGAACCAAAAATGAGACTAAAAAGAGGCCAGTCGCGAACATCCTGCGATTTCTGCTATCGGCGCAAAATCAAATGTGACCGTTCCGCACGCGCTGTTGAAGGATTCTCAGTCTGTACTCCGTGCGATCTTCGACGGCTGGCTTGTGATCGAGATTGCTCTGACGATATTCGCATTCGGAGTCCTGGTCAAAGTGTCTTGCGTTCTTATTCCCGTTCAATTACCGACGAGGCGGCTTTACTAGCAGAATCCGGTATACAAGATGCAAATGCCGTGTCGTCGATGAATGTCAATGACAACTCGTTTTTGCAGATCAGCGAAGATGCCATCTCGTTTCTGGATCAGATCTTTATGACTAATGCACCACCCTTTACTTTTGAGGCTGATATAACGAATAACCTTGGAAATTTCCCAATGGAAGAAAGTGTCTACGTTGACAACGGCAGTGCATTCGGCCTGCCGGATCTAGACATTTCCTCTAGTGTTATAGAAAACGCGCTTCGCGCGTACTTTGACCTTGTCGCACCGGCCCTACCAATTCTAGCCGAGGATTCGTTCTGGGAGGATTATAACCAGAAGAAATGCAGCAATGCACTGATCTATGCTGTCGCATGCCGAGGTGTAGTTTTCACGTCGACGGATAATAAGTGGCACAAACAACAATGTCTAGCCAACAAATTCAGAGAAACTTTTTTGGAGGATAGAAAGACCGCGAAGCAAGACACAATTCGGCTGGATGACCTCGAAGCTTTGGCGCTGATGGTGAATTTTGAATACGATCGCGGGACTGGTTCGGCATTACAAGAGAGTGTAGGTAATCTCCTACTTACTCATGACTCTCTCGTCCTCATGATCATGCGATATCGGATCGATTACTGCTCAGACCCGCTAGATCCATCAAGGCTACTCTCTCAGGGTTCAAAACGGCGTACTCTTCTCCTCTGGCATGTTTATGGTCTTGATACATTCTTCAACCTTGATACCAAAGGGTTATCGCGCATACAAGATGATAAAGAATTCCTGGCTGAATGTTTGCCGAATGACGAGACTCGTTGGAGGGGCTATCTTGACTCCGTCCTCGAGTTAGCAACTATTGCCCGCAGCATTTTCAGCTCTCTTTGCAGTCCTACAGCACAACGGGAAGGGGTTGATGGCCAGAAAATTGTTCACATCTACAGATGCCTCGACAAATGGAGAGAAAGTTTCCGTCCATGGTCCTCTGAAGATGATGATGCTATCGGCTGCGGGATTGAAGAAGCAATGACATCCCTCACTATCCCCCGTCAAAGCAAATCCATAAAATTTCAAAGAACAGTCTGCCAACTTCTAGCAGCGAACTGCTACATGCATCTAGGGGAAGCCGTTCATCAGCACGGCATTCGGGGAACAAACTCTTTTGAAGACGAGAGCTTACGTCTAAAAGTTGAGTACGAAACTCTTAATGCCGCTCGTCGTGTTCACGGTGTCTCTGGCTGGTTACGCGAGACTATGATTCAGGGATACTCCGGCGAGGAATATCCACTTGTCGATCTTTACCCCGAAATCTTGCGAGACATTTGTAAAGGGGTTTGTTATTGGATTTGTTTCCGAGGGTTGTCAATGATTACCGACTCGAAGATTTCTCAGTCGTCGTCCTATCTTCAGTCAAATGCAGGAACGGGGAAGGATCCCATAAATGGCCGTCATCTGGAATATTATCTAGAAACGGCTCGTTCACTTCGTAATACTGTTGCTGCTGCTTCCTCACACAGAGATACTGGGGATCTTGTTGCAGGGTTGGATGAGAAAATACGATATCTAGAAGATAATTTGCGAAAGAATAGTTCAATATGAAGCAGTTATGCACGCTCACTCCTACCTAGGTAGTTTCCATTTACGAGTTGCATAGGTAACATCGAACATCCATAGACACTATCAGAAGCTGCAGGCTTCTCAGAGATTACCTAGGTAAATTAAAAAATGTAAGTGCCCAAGCTACCTAGGTAGATAGTCCTCTATGTTCTCCAAATGCCTATATACAGTACGCTATTTTATGCAATATTTCTCAACTCTGGTAGGTCATAGACAGACTCTGGCAATTCCACTCCCCGGGGAGCCGTCAAAATGCCAAACTCCAGCGTATACCCTGACTCTGCATCGCTTTGTCCGTAAAATCCGACGACAACCTCGTCGTCATTCGGTTCGAGGGTGACTATATTATCCTCGTTCTCGGCATCCTTGTCAATCCCGTACTGGTAATTGTTGAGTGCACCCCACTCTTCGCCATTGCTCAGGGTCATGCGAATACCAGCCAAGACTCCCCAGCCACTGCGGTCTTTAGCAAGCCGGACTTTTTCAATTGTTGCATTAACGGGAAGCGCATGATCCTCCGACTGGTGCCCGCCGAACTCATGTTTCTTGCCAGTGTGTCTATACTTCGCCGGGCCGCAATGTTCGTCGCGCGCGTCAGCATAGTGGACAACAGCTCCGTCCATGATAGCACCAACTCGGAGATCAATCGACGTCGCACGATGAAGTTCGCCATCTAGGCCACGGTGACGGAGAAGCATGGCCCACCGTATGCATTCAGCGTTGCCAATTTCATCGCATTTGCCGGACTGTTTGCGGAGGACCACTTTGCTACCGGGGATGGCTATGTAGGAGCGATCTTTTAGTCTGGTCCAAATATTCTTGACAATGGCCTGTTTGCCATTCATGCCGAGCGCTGTGATTATCAGTGGTTCATTTCGATCGAATCCTTCTTCGGCGACGTTCATGGAAAACGTTGTGCAAGGATTCAAAACATTGTCCATAAAGTTATAGACTTTAGGTTCATCATCGCCACTCTGCGCCTTCACTTCAGCCAGTCCTGCTGTACAAGAAACCTTTACAAAGATATCCTCTAAATGATCTTCGTCTTCCTCCTCCTCGATTTCCATCTCTTCTCCCTGCTCAATGTCAAGATCAATCTTAACACCGGCATTTCGGAAGCCATCTGGGAGGGGCTCGTCACTAGGAAGTGCAAAGTGAGGCAGGACCTTGAATCTGAGCACATCTTGCAAATCCCACTTTGCCTCGTTTTCCACTATGCCATTTGTCTCATGTGCCACAAAGTTCAAACCCCATGCTTTGCTATATCCTCTGGCCATGATCCCGGTGGTATGATCTGCACCGAACGCATGGCCAACTTCGTGAAGAAATGCGCCCTGTCCCACAAAGCATGCGCCACGCATGGTATCGCACTCTCCATTGTCGTTGCCGACGGTTCCTCCCGTTGGCGTCATGTCTGTAAGACATGCAGGGACTTCTTCCATGAACCGCGGCCAGGAGTAAGTGAGGTGGCTACCGAAAACACCCAGGGAGAGGCCGTCCGGCTTATGGCAGCCCAACGCTGCGTGCCCTAGGATCATGGATTGCTGGACAGAGTAATGCGAATCCAGAATCAGACCAGCGACAACTGGACGATAATTTGGCTCGAAGGGGGAGCCTGAATTGGCCAGAGCCGTCTCAAAATACTGGTGCAAAGCATCCCGATTCCACCCATGAGGATTTTGCTGGGCACACTGTGGGTCTCTGAGCTCTTTGACAGTCTTGTCAGATCGAATAATATGGACCTTTGCCATATTACCCATGTGACTGTGGTTAGCCGGCGACGCTTGATAAGTTGCCTGCATGGTCGTGTTGGGGGACCATTCCTCTTCTAGGCGAAATGACCGTCTTCCCAGGCCTTTTTGGCGGAAGTCCTCTGCCGTGAGTGCCTGCCACATATAAGCAGACATCCGGAGCTTGGAAATAGCCGCATCGATGCTACTATGTGCAGTCGAGATGGCCCCAAGCTTGGCAGGTGGACAGTCAATCAGCAGAGGGGAGTCCTTCGCGACGAGTATCGCAAGATGGAGGGGTGGTAGCTGCAAGAGAGGGACGTAGTTTATTTTGATTTCTAATGATTCTAAAATGCCTCCGGGGTAATGAAGCTCGAAGAGGAGGGTGTTGGACCCCGCAGTGAGCATGACAAGTGCTCTCCATTCGCCTTTGTGCAGCGGCCAGTTATGTACAGTTTGCGCCTGTTGAAGCATACCGGCAGACGACACAGAGACAAAGTTGGCGTCATTGGCACCATTGAATTCATGACATTCGCCATGGACAAGTACGCAGGCTTGATGGATGGTCTCTCCATCATCCAGGTTCGTAATTCTGAATGGCCTCTCCTGGGCGAGAGTGGGTTTGGCCCGTCGTGAAGTGGATGGGGAGGCCATTGGGGATGATCGTTTGGTCATGGTTATTTGATGTAACAATTTAATAGATTGGAAGTCAATCTGAGGAGCGACGAAGGGAGATTTTATAGATAGTACCTCCCGTAGGCAATAAAGGGGTTCTCACAACTTCTCAGGCAACAGCCGCGTGGCTGCTGCAGCCTAAAGTTCTTCCGTTGTCTAGACTTGAAGGCCCCTGTAAACCCGTAATACTAATACCGCATTAAACGTTTAAGCCATTGTAAAAATGATTCCATAATTTGATTGGGAACGACGTCTAGGCTCTCAACCGTTCTAATCTCTGGAGGAGAAACTCCGTAAATTACAATTTCGAGAGGGAGAGGGTCGATGCCTGAAAGATAAGGAATAAAGGCGTGGGGCACGAATTAAGCCAACCAATAGAATAAATAATACGGAGCATTACAAAGTTAATTACGCAGCAGCCAATCAGAGCTTTAGCAACTGTGGAAATTAAAAACAAGCGGGTCCAGGTTCGGGGTAAGTTTTCTGGTTGGCCCATTTAGACATCCGATGCGGGAAGTAGCACGTGATATCTCCGGAGTCACATCATCGCTTCTGCCCGCAGTTCAGCGACAACACATCTCCAATCTACATTCCACCGCTATAGTTGATTGCGAATCGTCAAATGCTTTTCTAGTTGAAGGCTGAATAGCTGCGATAACTCCGTGCTTTCCCTGGCAGAGACTCTCCCAATCGTAGCTGTCTACCATGAGACGGCCGCCCGCGCGGTTTCCCCGCATTGCGTCCGTTGCCTCCAGGGTTGGCCGTCGCCAATCCAACGTATATGGCGTACCAGTTCTCCTGGTTCCTACGACAGCGCCTTTCCACAGACATTTTTCCTCGCTGAACTCTCGGCTATTATCTTCTCATTTCAACAGATCCGATTTCACGAGTCAGCCATTCACTGGAAGCTATGAAGCTGGACTTCCGACTTCCGGGCCCTTGGGCTCCGCTCCTGCGTTCGGCGCCCCGAGGTTGACTCCTAGAATGCTTAAACAATATCTCGACCAATTCGTCGTCGGCCAGGACCGTGCCAAGAAAATACTGAGCGTGGCTGTCTACAATCATTACCAGCGCATCATGGAGCTGCAACGGCAGGAAGAAGCTGCTGCAGAGTTATTGGCACAGAGAGAGAGGAGGGCATCCGTGGATGCCTATCCGCTGGAAAGTATGGGCATGACCGTTAAGATATCAGTTGTTAGGTTGCAAGAGCTAACACTTGAATAAACGAGTTCACAGGCACTCAACGAACGATTAATCTCGGACCCCCACCGCAAGATCCATTGAACAGCCGAATAGGACGCTCGGCGCTGGCGGATGTTTCCCCGACACGGCTCGAAAAGTCGAACATTCTTCTGCTGGGCCCATCTGGCGTTGGTAAGACATTAATGGCGAAGACTCTAGCCCGGATACTGGACGTTCCTTTTAGCATGTCAGACTGCACGCCATTTACACAGGCCGGATACATTGGAGAAGACGCCGATGTGTGTGTACATCGGCTACTTGCCGCCGCTAATTATGACGTGGAGAAGGCCGAGCGCGGTATCATTTGTCTCGATGAGGTTGATAAGATTGCCACTGCTCGAGTCAGTCACGGTAAAGACGTTAGCGGAGAGGGTGTGCAGCAAGCCCTGCTCAAGATCATAGAGGGAACCACAATACAAGTCCAGGCTAAACCTGAACGAAACAGTTCTCGGCCTTCAACAAATCCTCCGGGATCTTTCCCTCCAGGTGCGGCCCCTGGTTCTGGGTTCAATTCTTCATCTGCTTCCGGTCCTCCACCAGCAAAAGGTGAAATATATAATGTGAGAACCGATAATATCCTTTTCATTTTCTCCGGCGCATTTGTTGGTCTCAACAAGATAGTTATGGATCGTGTTTCAAAGTCTTCCATGGGATTTGGCCAGCCGGTGCGGGCGTCGTCCTTTTCTTCATCAAATCACGCGTCCTTGCAGGACACTTATAATCAAGCCCTTATCCCTATTCTTCCAGGATCTGAGGAGGAAGCTCTATATAAGAAACACTTGCCCTTTTTCACATCCGCAGACCCTTCCACGTCTCATGAAGATCCCGTTTATTTTAACCCTCTTGACCTCTCGACGCCTGCAGATTTACAGAAATTTGGCTTTATCCCCGAGCTAGTCGGACGCATACCAGTCACGACGGCTCTCTCCTCGCTAAGTCATTCTCTTTTACTACGCATCCTTACGGAACCACGCAATTCTCTAATAACTCAATATGAGATACTTTTTGATTTATCAGGCATAAAATTGAGCTTCACTACGCCAGCCCTGCACAAGATTGCCTCCAACGCTCTTTCAATGGGCACTGGCGCACGTGGCTTACGCACAGAGCTCGAAACCATTCTCTCAGATGCCATGTTCGAAGCGCCTGGTTCTTCTGTCAAATTTGTCCTCGTTACAGAAAGTGTGGCAGACCGTAAGGAGAAACCGCTTTACTTTGGTCGTGGTCAAGGTAGCCGATTTCACTCCTTGATCGCCACTGAAGAAAGCGAATGGGAAACAAAAACACAACAAGAGAGGGGGCAAACCAATAAGAGGAATACCAGCGAGCATCATAAATCCAACAACAAGGTTTCAACCTTTGCAGAATATAGAAATCGACATTCTACTGCTGCTGGCGGGGGTGGAAATTAAGACTTTGCCATTCTCTCTCTATATATATTAACAGACTTCGCGTTTGTTACATTGAGAAGTCAATTATGGAACTTTTCTTCTCTGTAAATATCTCGGATATATCGCCCATAATGGTTGGCTAGTTACCGTACGAGTTACAAAAAAATCCACTTTTTTCTCAGAGACGATTACCGGACGTTACCGCACTAGAATCAATAAGGAAAGCGGTCGCAAAGGCGGACAGTAAATCCAAATATCTCAATCTTCAAATTATTATATGAGATCATCATATCCTTGCAAATCCTGCATATCTCGTACGGCAGCTAACACCAGTCCTAACTCTCTATTATACCTACACAACATGACTTCCAAAGCCCTACCGAGTAGCGATCTCGTACGGCAGCAAGAGCAGCAGCTTGAAGTCCAAGCAGAGATGTACAAAACTGCTCAGAAGGTGGCATATAATGCGAGGCGAGACGAGCCCGTCCGAAAAACACCAACAAAGACATTAAGGGCCACAAAGAGATTGGGTTGAATTCTGTAAAGAAGAAGGATTTCCGGACGGTGAGACTGTGACTGAGCAGAAGTTAGTATTCTTCTTAGAGAAAGCTGTCCTTCACCGTCCGATCCGGTCCTCTCGCTACAGAGAATCTCGTATGGATACAGATGGAAACCTAATTGTACAGAAACCAGGACATGCTACTCTTCGAAGCTATGTTACAGCTATTACAGATATTTGGAGCTGGCAGCGGTCACTTGGTACGAACACTCATCCGAATCCAAGAGGTCATTTGGTGAACACTGTCCTCAAGACTCATCGTACGAGCGAGGATAAACGGAAGAGAGAACAGTACGAGGACCGAGGTCTCCATACTCTACAGGATGGGTATACCCTGGAGGACCTCAGGGCCCTTGTACGATACTGCTGGACAGGATGGAAAGATCAAGGATCAAAAAGCCGGAAACCACAAGCTCAGGAATCCTATCTTCGCGCAGCTGTGGATATTCTGTTCAGCCATAATATGGTGCTTCGGGGAGAAGATTTACGAGGCGTCCAATTTGCTGATATGTTTACTATTCAAATGCAAGAAGGGCCAACTCCCTGTTGGCCTATGATTATCATGAAGTCCCATGGTAAAACCAACCAGTTCGGACGAATTCAGTATATGGGAGTTATGCGACACAAACAGCCTTTACTCTGTACGATTGGGCAAACAGCATTCTATCTTTTTTATCGATGGGAGATTATGCAGGAGCCAGTTCCTCAATTCTATCAACGGCAACAGTGGTATGACTGGCATCTCTTCAAAGGCTCTTGTATCGACAAGGAGATCTCATACGGGACCCAGCTTGAATGGGTGAATATGGTGTTTCAGGCAGTTGGATTACCATCCAAGAAAAAGACTCACTCCGGACGGTCAGGAGGAGCTCGCCATGCTGAATTGAATGGCGTAGATGAGAACTCTATCCGAAGAGCAGGCCATTGGAATCAAGATAGCATGTCAAACTGTTATCTTACTGCATTACCTCGGCCGTTTATCCGTACGATGGCTGGTTTCAACCCCCAAGATCATAACAATTACTACCTACCCAGAGCTACGGTTGCTCCACCGGAAAGCCTCGTACGAGCACTCTGGCCATGGGTTGATACATGGCTATCTTGGTTCAACATCCAAGGTTGTCCTGTTGAGAATATAGATCCAGCACTGGATCTGCCACCTCTACCACCTCTCGTACAGAATGGGAGCCAAAAGATTGATGAAAATGATCTAGCAGCTCAAGGATTCTTGAAGCTCCTTGATCAACTTCGTACGGTGATCCTCCAAGATTCAGTCTTCCTTCGATTAGAGATCCCAACCCATCCAATTTGGGATCACTATCTTTTCCAGCAGCCAGAATATGAGCAGTTTGCTCAACAGCTTCTACAATCTGTTCGTACAACTACAACACCGTACGAGATACAGCTCCAGCAGACGATGCCAGTCATGGCTGACCGGATAACAAGTGCTGAGAACAGCATACAGCAGAATATAAGCTTAAATCACCACGGATTACAGCAATCTGTTGACCAACTTCATTTCAAAATTGGATAATCTTCTCTCTGGCCGAGTCTCTTTCACCGTACGAGTTATGGACTCTGAATCAAGTTCAGAGCAGTCAGCCCCGACTATCAGTTCTGTACAGTCAACCACCTCCCAGGAGACCAAGCCAGCAAGTATAAACACTATCTCAGAGCAGCCTCAGCCAGTGACCACAGCTATACCCACAGAGATGCCTTCGTATCAGCTCTCTCGTACGATTCAAACCGTACGAGAGCTCTGGGAGGAATGGTTTGTTGGCTTGAATGGCCAACCAGCTGTACAATTTCTTGAGAGTCAGTATGGGGCTAAATGGAGAGCAGACTCCAAGGAACGTGTTATGTTTGCGCGAAGGAAGATCATTATTGATGAGATACTTGCTCGTACGAGTGATGGAACATCCTTAAGCAAGGCAGTTGAAGCTCTAGAGCTGATGCAGTTTAGATCAAAATGCTCGCTATCCCAGCTGGGGAAGATGTTGAAGGAAACTCATTCTTGATACTGGATATAGACAGAATTGAAGCTATTCGTACGATTGTATGCTTCAGTCATCCATTGCTGCTTTCTAGACTCTTAGTCATCTAACCCACGACAAACGCCCAACTGACCAGAGTCACCAGACTTTGCACCTCTACGTGGTGCTCAGGACTAGTAGCATTGACTGTGAAGCCAAGCAAGTCATTTAGTTAGAGGATAACTAGTTAACTAGTTAAGTTCTCAATTTGTATAGGACTTGCATAATCAAATATAAATCTGGCAGAATTCAATTAACTTTGTAACGTTCGCACGGAAATTTTTTGCCCCCCATATATTTTTTGGATATCTATGGTCAAAGTGGAGTTTTGACCTTAGATTTCTGGGATATCCGGGTTACGGGTTGTAACCCGCGCTGTAACTTGGGTGGCTATACCTTTATGCACAACTCATTTTAACACTATGCATTTGGGACGTTTCTAATTAGGATCGGCGTTTATGACTCAAGTTACCTCTAGGTTACCAATATTAACATATTAGGTATAAGGTTTATGAATCCCCGATAGCCAGCCAGCTGGCGCAATTAGTGCTTTTACATTTCTAGCAACACTAGATATGTAGATAATTACAACATACAAGAGAAAAGGACTTTCCTGCTCAACTCGAGATCACTAACCAGGCTTATTTCACTGCACTCCTTCACTTCTCTGTGCATCTTTCTCTGCATGATAAGATTTTCACACATGGCCATTGCCATGGCATCTATGGATGTGGCTCCATTGAATCCGCTTTCGTCTCCGCTGCCAACGTGGCTTTGATGTCGTCTATGAAGCATTTATGTTTGTGGAGTCCTGGGGTTTGTTTTCTTTGCTTGAGCTAATGGCAGCAAAGAAGAAGCAGTAGTAGTTGCTGGTGGTGATGGTGCTTGTGGAGAGTCTGAAGACACATTCTTCTGAGTTAACCATTTTGAGTAATTCTCTTTATTAATGTTCCATCTTTGGAAGAATTCATTTGCTCCTTGGGTTATTTCAATCTATCGTAGGAATCTTGTTAGTATGCATGCACATGAGAATGTTTGGGGGTCACCACAGCTTACATGTTGCCATTTATGCCACCTTTCTTTAGGCTTCAGGTGCGTGAGAACACTGAATCTGCGTAAAGATGTCGCATTCAGAATGGCCCATGCTGAGAAGAGCTCACACAACAAATCTGCGTCCGTGCCACTGCTGTCTTTGTCAGAGGAAGAGCCATCCGGATGTGGCAACGCTGATACAGAGATTACGGGGCTCTGAAGAAATGGGTCTGTGAAGCAGTCGAGATCTCGTGCTTTAGAGGGCCAATTTGAAGGGTCGCCTTGACATGCGGTGTCGGCGATAAGAATTGCCATGACTGTGAAGCTGCGGAGAGTCGTCAGTAAGTGGTCGAATAACGGGCAGGGAAAGAAAAGCAAGAGCCAAAAAACGACATACCGAGGATCATCTTTCGACATAGCATCCAGCCATTTCAAAATATCTGGACGGAACATCATCTTTGTTGTGCCCGGTAACTTGGATTTTGTCGTGTCGCGAAACCAGGCTAGAATAAGTATTGCTGCGTCTCTTTCATTGAGCATGAAATCCTCTGTCATGAGGTAGCCAGTCCCCTGAGGGAACAACCTTTGAAAATGAGTTCCTGCGTCTAGATTAGGAATGCCGGTTGAAAGAGAAACATTCCAGAAGTTGAAGGATGTCGAGGTGAGTTTATGGAAACCCGGAAGTTCGTGGTATTGAACAAATGTATGGTGAAACTATCGTTTAGGGTATATTAGTCCAAAGCTGTAAAAATAGAAAGAGCGAAGGAGGGAGGCGAGAGAGAAGGGGGAAGCGAGGAGTGGGATGAAATTACCAATGCGACTCCGGAAGGAGATCTTGTGAACTTCTCCCAGTCATTCTTTTTGCGATTAGAAAGTATAATCGCGCAATGGCTGTCAAGAAATCGCTCTAGGACCTGAAATTCGCCATCCGCACTCTCAGGGAACCATAGGTAGAAGCAATTTGTAAGTTTCATGCTTGAACGGCTGGTGATGGCGGCAATATCTTTGAAATCGAGTTTGAAAGCTTCAGGGAATTTGACTTTTATGTAACCCTCGATATTCTGGATACCGTCTACGTCAAGCGTCATGGCATCCTGGTCATTTTCGGCAGCTTGCGGGTGAGATATTTCATCATCAATAGCTAGCGGTAAGCTTGGCTCCTCCGAAATAGGCGTTTCGATGAGTGAACTGTCTCTCTCACCTTGGACAGACGGGGTCGGAGACTCCGAGGTGTCCATGGCATCAGGAGAAGGAGCTCCGACCTCTACTGGCGTGTCGGTAGCAGTAGTGTTCGTGAAATCTAATTGCGCAGTTTGCGGCACCATCGTTTCCCGATCCCTACTCACTGAACGGCCCATATGTACTTCCGGATGTTTCTCTAGTGCATCCAAGAATGGGTGATCTGGCTTAGGTGCAAACATGTCACTCATTGATGCATGGTGAAGTATACCCAAGCCTTCAGTTCCTGGTTTATCTGATTCGCCAAAACGACCTTCTCGCTCTGGTCTCTCATATCGCGGAGATCTCTCTGCGGTACTGCTATCCCGTGCAACATTATGTGATCGTCGTGGTAGTATACCAGATCGGCCTGCGACACATAAAGAGCCCTCTGGCACGTCATATGGATGCTTATTGAGAAATTGGAAATTCTTGGATTTGGTGGGATAACACAAAAGCGTCAGACCATAGTCTGGCTGCGTCGGTCTAGGGCAAATCCTTGCTATCCCAACGAGATCTTTGTCCAGCAGCACTTTTTCCAAATTCGAAAGGCCCTCCTGCGTATCGGAAAAGGCAGTAATACAGCCATTAAACAATATTTCATCATGTATCTAAGATTTATTTCCGTCAGTAAAAATAAAACAGAGAGTAAGAAGAATATCACTCACCTCATCTGACAGAGATTGATAGTGCTCCAACGTGCAGAGCTCCTCAAATCTAACTCGGATTTCGACTTTGTGCTTAAGAGCGTAGACACTACCACGAGCAAAGCTTGAAAGATCACATAATAGAACTTCGCCTATCTCAATGGATTCGGGGCCATAGAACAATGTACAAAGCAAGTCGGATTTTTTGCCCAGTTCACGACTTCCTATGATAAGACCCCTTTTGCCGGCTTTCCAACCGCGAGGGCCTGCAGGAACTACAGGCTCATATGTGAAATATGAATCATCTGCCAATGAACTCCTACTTGCGTCTTGCTCATTATGGGTTGAGGAAACACTCGGAGTAATATCTCCCACGACACTCTGTTGCTGTGAGTGAAGTATTGGGCTGGACGTATTGACTTGGGGATAAGGAAGTATGCTTTCATTTGTCTCGGAAGGTTCATCTTGTTCGACAAAGAGACTATTGTCTTCCGTAGGTCTGCGCCGTCTGAGAGAAGACGACATTTGAAAGGGAGACCATGTTTTGGGATTCTGCAGCTCGAGATCGTCTCTATTTGGCTCCGGGTCCTGCCGTGACGCTTTGTCGAATTTATGTGTCGTCGAAAAAAGCTTCCATGTTTTGAGTTGATCCGTGGGCTGTCGAGAACGGTGCAATAAACTGGCAAGATCTCTTCTTCCGGTACGGCCGCTCTGGACCGTTAAAGGAACAGGTTTCGGTATTTCTGCTGGACGAGCTGGCTTTTTTGATGCTTGTGTTGTTGTAGATTGTGCCGCGTGCGTTTTGCGCTTTATGCTTTGAGGCTCGTTTCTAGTTTTTGGTTGACCAAAGGCTTTTCCCCCGACAGCCAGGGGTGAATAATCGCCAGATGGGAGCAAATTTGGCGACTGGGTCGGATGAGTTGGATCCTTCGCCAGCCCCCTTTGCTCCTTTCTTTGAGCAGACGCCAACAAGGCTAGCCTGGCGCGTTTCTCTTTTCGTCGACGCTTGCGTTCCCGAGAAGCGTCTTCAACGGCTTTACATTCTGCCTCCCATTTTGCAATATCAAAAGGAGCTCTGGTGCCATTCTTTATGGCGCGTTTTTTCTTCCTCCATTCGTCTAACGTCTTGCTGGTGTTAAATGAATCCACTGGCTCCCAGGTGCAACGTAGGTCAGAGTAGCCTTTCCATTTCACGAGGTACTTTTTCTCACCATCGATGAACTCCTGCGCATGAATAGTTTCAACCTCATACTCGTCTTGGAATTCACTTGCAGCCGTTGAAGTAAGAGATATATCATCATCATCAATATCGGTCTCAGTTGTTGTTGAGATAGGCTGGGAATTCATGCTCATTGCACCTATGTGGCTAATTGCAGGCTTAGATGGGGTCCCCATATCGTTTTTCTTTCCTTGTTGATGACCCTGTGTTTCTCATCTGGAAGTAATAACTACTATTAAAGTAGCTTAGGTGGCGTGATGAAAGTAAATCCGGCTGAGCCAATTAATGCAGGCCTTGAAGTTGCACTTGGTAGAGACTGCTAAAATAGGGGAAGAGTAAGACGATGAGATAAAATACCCTGTTGAGATGTTTGTGGATTCACCGTCTTCTCTTGGTTTGGTGATGGCGTGGAAGAGGTGATGTGTGTGTCGTGCATTATTCACAATAATGTGATGAATCGTAGAGCTGGCCAGGATTTTTGAGGCATTGTATTTTATTAGAAAAGATTGAATCTGGTGAAATCCTCACACACAGGACAACACGGTACCAGGGGCAGTTGCATACGCTGCTTCCCAGTATGTAGTCGTGGATAATGGATTCTCAGTAGATTGAGTAGATTGAAAGAGTTGAGACAAGCATGTGCCCTTTACATAGCGGCAGATAACTTATGCTTGTTTAGATAGCCAGGTTAGTTATCTGAAAAGTCCCTGTGGTTGGAAATTTGTGTTCATGTCGGTTTATATGTGCAATCGAGATCCCTAGCACTGACGCGAACCAAAGAGAGGTCACGTGAGGATACTGTACACGTGACCTCGTCAAGCAAAGGCTATATGAAACCGTGTCGGTGCCACATTGAGAGAGAAGAACACAATCACATACAATTTACCATAACAACTTCAGTACCTCCTGAACCCCTTGAGTACGTACGTACATACATTAATGTGTACACGTGCTTTATGCACCCACAGTTCGTGAACAAAGGATGTTCCAATTAAGATTTTTTGATATGAGTCACGTGCTTGATCCTCACCCTAGACTACCTAGACTAAGTAGTCTTTTCGAGGATGGTCATGGTGATGTGATCTTTGTGATGGGAATTTAACATATGAATAGTAGTAAATTTATACATTAGAATTAATTGATCATCACAAGTCGTTTGAATACTCAAGCTGGCATCGCTATCATACATAGCTATCATACATACATGGACCGAAAAAAAACCTCCTGCTAAACTCCATCCTCGCTTTCCGAATTCATTTCATAAGTCTTTGGAAAAATAATAGTTAATAATTTATATAGGCATTCCTTTCCTTGCCAGTACCTTATCCATCCGTTGTTTCATGCTATCCACCAATTTGTTGATCTCTTTCGTGGTTATTTTATCCCATTCTTCCAACACGGCAATCTTGAGTTGGACCTGGTCACCTATGCTCCTCTTTTGTAGCCTCTTTTTCAAAATGAGCAGAACATCTTTAAGGATGTTGAGATCGGGTGAAGCTTCCGGATTGTGGATATAGGGTAATCGCAGCGAGTCGAAGTGGGCGTGCACCAGATTTTGACTAGCTGTCGCATTCTCGTAGCCCCCGCTTCCATTCTCGAGATATATCATCCGTCGCACAGTTGCAATAGGCTGTACGTGCGGTTGTATAATCTGGGATATATAGTCATGCTGGCTCATTGCAGAAATGTCCGTATCCTCGGTTCGGAGAAATATGAGAGGCGCCTTGTAGTCGTATCCCACCATTGCCCAGCAATGAAACACGGCGTGATCGATTTCTTCTCTGGATTGGAGGCAATCATCACATAGCCGCTCGTCCTTCCTATTGAACACCTTGGCTTTCTGCGTCGTCCCAAGACCGAAATTAACGAAATCGTTGAACAACACGGAGCGCCACTCGGTCTGCCATTTCTGATGTGCTAGAGCATACTGCATCCGCGCTTCCCTTGCATGCTTCGTAAGCCACTTTTGCTGGCACGCTATTCGTTTGCAGTATCCCTCTTTGATCATATAATTTCGGATAGTTTGCATATGGACGCCACCGACGCCGACCGAATGCGCAAGTTGTTCCCACGACACATCTCCATTCGAGCTCTCCAACAGGAGGATCATCTTTTGCGTGAGGTCATCGCTGATCTTCTTTGGTCGGCCGCGCCTGTCCGATTTCTTGGAGACTCTCTCCGTTCCCTTGGATGAGCTCCGCACAACTGCCGGGTCGGATTTGGAAGGGCGCGGCCTGTTTGTTCTCTCGGACTGTGGACATCGTTGCGGCGGCATCTGGTTGCCCACTCTTTGAAGATACGTGAATGTGTTTGGCACAGCAATTTCTGCATTTGGCGGGCCACTCTGCACATGCATACCGGTAGGACCCGAGGCGAAGACGGGTCGCAGTCCTTCTAACATTGACATTTCTCTATTATTCAGCCGCCTTCAGCTGTACGTATTTGCTTTTCTTTTTCTTTTGGTCCTCCCCTATCGCAAACCGGAGATACAAACGTACGGAGTCACGTGCGCGGGAGCTAGCCCAAACGGGGAGCCACGACGGCAACATGAAACAGAGAGACATCGCAAGGCTTCGACAATAATTCAGTCAGAACAGAAACACCCTATCCGATTTCTCTGTGAATCATCATTTGAGGTGCATTTCTTCTTCTCCTCCTCTACATATAGCGAGCTGCTTCATTGTATTGTGACCTACGTTCTAACCTTGGCAGACATCGACCTCCGCCTTTATCTTTGCGATTCTCTACTGCCACCTTTGTTTGCTCCGCCTTCAAAACAAATAAGCAACCGCACCCCACGGCGCCATGGCTAACGACGAATACGATGTGAGTCACGCAGTTCCGGGAAATGATCCTTGCGATATGCCAAAGATATGAGGCTAACAAGCACTACCTGTGCAGTTTCTTTTCAAAGGTGATTGATGAACTATACTCCGCCCACACCCACACCGTACCCCTTGCCGCCAATCCGAAGGCTTCCAGGAAAGACCCAATATGCTGATTCGTATACCTAGTCGTCCTTATTGGAGACTCCGGCGTTGGTAAATCCAACCTCTTGAGTCGGTTTACTCGAAATGAATTCAACCTAGATTCCAAGTCCACCATGTATGAACCTTCTCCAACCCTGTCGACACATGAGAGCGAGGGAGGTAGATGGTGGTCACTGACATGTTCATCTATTCTTACAGTGGTGTTGAATTCGCTACACGCTCGATTCAAGTTGATTCGAAGACAATCAAAGCCCAGATCTGGGATACTGCCGGACAGGAGCGTTACCGTGCCATCACTTCCGCCTACTACCGTGGTGCTGTTGGAGCTCTCCTCGTCTACGATATCAGCAAACATCAGACTTACGACAACGTGACTCGGTGGTTGAAAGAGCTGCGTGACCATGCCGACTCGAACATCGTTATCATGTTGGTTGGAAATAAGAGTGATTTGAGACACCTGCGTGCCGTGCCCACGGAAGACGCTAAGCAATTTGCCAGTGAGTATCAGCACTTTAGGGGAATTCATATTCTCCAGGTTCAAGGTCACTGACGGCGGGGTAGGCGAGAACAACCTGTCATTTATCGAGACCTCGGCCCTCGACGCTAGCAACGTTGAGCTTGCTTTCCAGAACATCTTGACAGGTGCGTATTACTTCTATGTTGCTCAATTTAATGCGCTACATCAAGAGTCTGTAAACTGACACCATAATTTTGGTGGATCAGAAATCTATCGGATCGTATCTAGCAAGGCCCTGGATCAGGGTGAGGGCGGACAAAACCCACTGAGCGACCGCCGTCAAGTCGTGGAAATAAGCAAGACCCAAGACACGGAGACGAAACAGGGATGCTGTTAAAATTGCATCGCCTTTGCCTTGAACCAAGACGATATGCCCCGGTTGTCACGTTACGATTCATAAAGACTTTTTTCCTTCAATTTTTTTCCCCTTCTTTGTTCTCCATTTTATTGGCCGTGCGACATGGGAATTGGGTTATCTGAATTTGGGACTTTCTTTTTTTCTCCTCCTCGAATACTGCTGTTCAGAAGTTGCCTTCTTCTCAAGCAGAAAGAAGGTTTACTCTACATACCATGACTATGTATGTACATGCAGAGAGTGTGGAGTGCGTGCCGACTGTTTGCGATGGACAATGATTTGGTTTTATTTTGGCCCTTGACCCTTTTTTCTTTCCCTCTTCTTAATCCCCTTCTGAGTCTCAACGCCCCCCCAATCCCACTATCAAATCAACCGCGGCCAACTTCTTATGTGATTACATTTCGGCTTTGGTCAAGTATTTCCCAGGTCAGGCGCTTTTTCTTAATTAATCGTTCGAATTCAGTCTTCTGTTTTTGTTTCCGTCAACTTCTTCTTGCAATGGTTTAATTAGGTCAAATGTGAATATTTCAAGGCGGATTCTTAACACCGTTAATATTCTGGTAATATCTACCAAGCCGTTCGTACGCAGGCCTATAAAGCAGTCGCGATAATAAATGACGAGTATAGACGTCAGTCCATATGTACATTTATGTACATATAAAATCTCAGGTATTTAGGTATCGGCCTCTAACAGTGCCTGGTAGTACCTAGCTATAGCAGAATCCTAGGTGGCGTGTGTGATGGATCCGTCGTGTCGGTACTGGTTTTAGGGCTTCAGTGATGGCATGTGGCAAACCTCGTCGGCAACCTCATCTGGAATATTGTCAAGTTTCTGAAGGAATCTTCCGGTGCACGATTACGGTGTGAGTTGTTGTTGTACGGGAAGGTCCGCCTGATTAATTCTGGATGTTTGTCTATAAATATGTGGCCTTCACCCCCTAGCTAGTTATCTCGCTCCTCACCTGGAATATTCTCGTTTACATGCACACGATCCTACTCCGGCCTGCTTGCCTCGTAGCGTATATGTATTGGCGCCGTGACAGCGTGGGTATAATACTCAAAAAGCTATCAACAAAACAACAACTACATGGGGAGGCATACAATCACACAAATCAAAACAAAGTCTGTTATCGTACGGCGCCGTTTCTTTGTAAATATCATTAGTGCATGAGGTACCTAGGTAGGCAGTATAGTATAGATATCCATGGATACCTAGTACATAGGCGTCTACCTGCCGAGCCTATTCTCATGAGCAGAGTCAATACTCCATCTGGACTTGTCAAGACTCTGCAAGTCTCGTTCTTCAGCACTTTCAGTAGCTGTCGAAAAATCAGTCATAGAAGGAGAACCAGGCATCTGCTCGTTCGATCTCAATCTTCGTGGTTTACCCATGCAATCCTTTTGGTGATGGCTGCCGCGGAGTTTTGCAAGTTTGATTTGAGATGGAGCAGGTGAAGGCGCACGCTTGCGAGAATTATTGCTTTTGCTTGATGACGATGATAGTGGTAGGGAGGAGGGAGAGAGTGATGTAGATGATGTCGATTTTCTTCTTCTGAAAGGGAGATGGGAAAGGAGCTCGTGGAATGCTGATTGAGAAGTTAGAATGTAGACTACTGCGTTCCAGAACGCTTGTAATGGGAATACGAATGAGGCGGCGTAATTGAGACCGAAATTCGTCGAGTTGGGCTTGATGGATGCGTGGACTCGATTCACACTGCTTGGGATCTGTTTTATCGACTTCGTAAGTATTTATTCACGTTACCCCCAAGAGGAAATGATTGCGTACCCAAGTAACTAGCAGCGCGAGAAAGAATAAAAACGCAGCTCGTGCATAAAGCCACGCTTCAGCATTACTCTCACGCTTAGCAACCTGTCGAGTGAGACTTCTCATGTGCAAGGCTGAGGGCAAATGCCGTTTGCTGTTCGGTTGAATGCTAACTTGGACGTCAACAGAGTACGGATTACGAATGTCCGGAGTTGCCGACTCTTCAAATGTTCGGATTTCATGTGCAGTTTTGTCGACAAATGGGGCGCTCTTTGCTCGTAATCATAACCTCTCTTGTGATAGTGTTGACAAAAAAGGGTGTTCGTTCAGAGGGTTTAAGAAGCCGTCGAGGTGCTCTCGCTTGTCCCAGATGACTTTGGCAGCTCCACCGTATATAGTAAGTGCGAGTAGTATGGCAACCCTTTCTTGCTTAGTAGAACGAGCTTTCGACTGATCTGATTATAGGGGAAAAAGGGCATCACACCAAACAATTCCGTAGAGAAAGAGAAGCCTCATATAGTCCCATTCAATTCGTATCCAACACCAAATAGTTGCCGGTCCGTATATCGGGCCGCGAGCCCTAGTGTTGATAAAAATGAAAACAAAGGCCGGAATGAAAGATAGACCATAGCATATTAGAAGGTACAGTAGCTCCAGAGATCGCAGCTGGTCCACCGTGTATCCCCTGAAAATTACCAAGTAGACATTCACAGCCATACACAACGCCCAATAACAATCAACCCCCAAAATTCATCTACACCAAAAAGGCCTGGAATCTGCATATTGGAGCCTCTGATCCAGCTAGAGTGCTGACTTCTGATATCAACGCGGCCACATTAGATCCTAGATTTGCGAAAGTCGCGAAAAAAGACGAGACGGTTGATCGGTTTGTTGAAACCTGGCACAAAGATGTAGGTGGCCACCATGAAAATAAACGAAGCAATGGAAATGCTCGAGTTGATTCGCTCTGTGAGAATTAGAGCCCGGAGCTGCTCATGTGTAAGAAGAAATGCGGCGCCTTCCGCCATTGCTGCTCATTCAGTCTACTGTCTAACCTCCCCAAATCCCAAAGAGATCCCTAGCCTAGAAAGGATATTTAGCTGATTTCTGCCGCCCGACTAGAGCACTCGTGTCTCCTTAGTCAAGTTTGATGTCAAGTAGTAGTAGCCATCTTTTTCCCTTTCTCTGGTGATCGAATATGCCGTCCACCATAGCGTTGAGATCTTTATCTTGTCTTCCAAAACCAAAACTGCATCCTTCAAACACAAGCCTCTCCGTACCTCTTGCGCGTCTCTGTTGAAAATAACAGTTGTCTCTGGCTCTGCGTCCTGTCATCATTCGTATCAATCATAATGGAACACGACGAAAGATCTCCCCGTACAGTCGTTACGTTGAGCATTGTACGAAGAATAACTAAGTAGGCCCGGGCCCGATTTGTGAGGATTCAGGACTGGATATATGGAGAATTATACTCCATATGTACCTAGTTTAGCTAAGTACCTAAAATATCACGTACACATGTCACAAGCGGGTGAAAACATGTAGAGTCTGGAGCCGGAAGGTACCCCTGCGACATAGTTACGTAGCGCGTACCAGATAACGTAGCCTGAGGACCTGCAGGCAATTTCCAGGATGATCACTGACTGGGTTTGGATCCTCCAATAGTAGCTTGTTTGTCGATCCAGTGCATTGTAGACTGCGGACGCCGGACACTACTTACTATGTACAACACAATGCAAGGTTGACATAGGATATTGGACATTGGAAATGTCGAAAACATGACGATCTACTCCATTCCTTGTAGTATTCTATAGATTTAGTGTCATTGTGTCAATTTCGTGCGATAAGTCTGATGACTTATAACTTAAGACTCAAGAGTCAACTAGTAGTCGCACTCGAATGTACTAACTACGTGCGATTCGCGAATAATATGAGTAAGCTTGTGCTCCACTATGTACTGCACATCTGGTAATTTGGCCGACTGTCATCCCGAGGCCTTGCCGAAACAAGGGACGAGACCTTCCTGCGGGCCTACAGGATTGTTCTTGTACGTACGTGGTCTCTTTATGCTAGAGCTTCGTGCGGAGTAAGCAGTAGGATAATCCCTCGGTGGCCCTGGCCTTAAACGTAGTGCGAATCAACTTCCCTCGTGAATAAAGTGAAGACCACAGATGATTGGAACTTCCGCCGAAGACAAGAAAAGTTTGAGCGGTCAAGCTACGAACTGCAATCGGTGTTTCATACGGTACTAGGTAGCCCAAGGCCAAAAATAATCGGCTGAAACGAGTCATGATGGCCCCCACCTGACTCCACGAGGGCGGCAACGGCCCGGCCCCATGTCGTACGCCTCATCCGAACAAGAGTGGAGCCCAACCCTATCAAATTCGGTGCAATGCAAACCCGACAAGAATGATGAATCGCTGTGCCGACTCAACCACAGTTACGTCAATTTCGCTGACAAAGGACATTAAGAGGGATAGCAGTAGACGTCGCTATTTTGCATTCCTTCTTAACCAATACCTGCTTGTTGGCTTGCCTCGGTACTGAATCAAATCCCGGGTTGCCAGGGATGTCCTGGTCGTACAGGTATCTTTTTCAGCAGCAACGTCGTTCTCTGTTAATGAGTCCCAATTTTCATTGTAAAATACTACGCGATCTGTCTTTCAGATTATCCAACTAACCCGGTATATCTCAAGCGTTTTCAAGATTGTTGGGAATGGGATTGCGAATACCGCCTTCATCCTATCTGCCAGGGTTGTCTGGCCTTGGCTATCTATGTTTGCCCCAGGATAGTAAGACCCAGGAAACCTGCAAGCTCTTTCTTTAGGTATATAATGATATTTCTTTCTAAGATGATGTCTAGGAATTACCTCGAATACTGGTCAAAATCATCCAAAAACAGGAAGATATCATGAATATAGATCCGACAGAATCTCCGCAGCTTCCATAGGAGCCAATCCATTATCGTTCCCGTAGGGTGTTCTTGTAACATGTTGGAGTGAGACGCTTGATTACTGTCTGTTGAAAAGCACGTTCGGCGGTTCCATATTTGTTAATATAACTTGTATCTCCGCCGAAGGAGATGTTTTCCCAGTAGTGGCCAATATAAACGCCCAGTCGACTGATTATGACCAGTGTAGTACAATCGCTCTGATTGATGGTACTACTAAGTGGCGAGGTCATCAATCATCATATCCCAGTGTTGGGCTGGATTCAGGCCGGGGGCTACACAGTAATCGAAGATCTCGGTATAAATATGACTCAAGAATTATGTTCATATGACTGACCGTCGACACGTAGGCCAGTTTACGGTACAGCTCGTCGAGTGGCATGGTACTGATCCTTGCACCGTGTATAGCGCGCACAGTGCTCGCCTCATCGCTAATCTGCTGTGTGAGGGAAATACGCTAGCAGGTGGCTAGTAAGAACGAATAGTATTGAGTAGTAAGATGATGATGCCAAGTGCAAGCTCCGGAGGCCGTGAGGCCTACTAGTAGTAGTAGGTCCGGAGTGCCTGAGGCAGCGTACTAGTTAACTAGATACAGTGGCAGCACAGTCATATGACGTGTGCATACAGGAAGGCTATATGCCTGACAAGTATGCATCTTTCGGCTACCAGGTCGGACGATTCGGCGGCCAACTCCGGTTCGTCCACCTAAAGACTGGATCGCGGCCTGTACTTCGCGGGGAATCTCCTGATTCGCACCAATTTGGGCGAACAGGTTTATCACCGCCTGATTCGAGCGAGGCACCGGAGCCGCAATATCAACAGGCACCCGCGAACCGCCGTTGTCGGGGGCAACGCCGCCTCAATAACGTTTGACACTGCATTGATTTTTGACGGGGAAATATGGCGATTGAAATGAGTATCGTCACCGAGCACAGTCTTGACTAGATCGGCGCCTTCTATCCCGACCTCGTCAATATCGTCTGCACCTACGGCAAGTTTACCAGATCATGAATAGACAGGTATGGTTGTATGGAACAACCATACCTAAGTCGATGAGCCCTTGGCGAAGGGAGAGTAAACGTGTCGGAGAGATAACATGCTGAAGCGGACCATATCCCCGACTAGAACGATGCCGTACATATCGTGCTCCCAGCTGTCTTGATCTCTCGTGGTAATCATGTACCCTTTGAGTTGGCCCAGGGTGTTTTGCCACGTAGTCTTGTTTGTCTTGTACCAATTGTCGGGACATGGATGTTAACAATTTGGATTCAGAAATCGTTTGGCTTTAATAAGGAATGCCTTCTTCAACTTGTCATTGTCAATAGTCACAATACTGATACTTGATTGTCTCTGATCCCGTTTCGTATCAGCAGTGTAAGTCTGTGTCTTAGTGACAATCCCTTCCGCAAGTACGAAATAGTGATCAACCATTTTCAAGGCAAAGCTGTCTATCGGCGATTGAAGCGGATTTTTCTGGCCGTCCTCGACGTATATGCTCTTTGCATAGAGTTGCATTGCTGGGCTCTGCACCACCGGCCAAACTCCTTTGAGTTTCTCGCACATTTCCTTGGCATCCTGATCTGTAAACGTCCCTTCTGGCGACTGCCAGTTTCTCACCATCGTGTATGTTGGGAACTCGTCGAATCTCGGATTCTTGAGCAGATTCTTGCATTCATCTAAAAGGGCCGTTGTGTTTTGATCCATACCGAATTTGGCAAAGAGAAAATGGAGATTATCGACAAGTTGCTTGGTTGGATCAGACGTCAATGGCTTTGGTCGAGAGCCAGTGTAAAGCTCAAGTTGGCGGTTGCTAATAGCAACACGAGCTACTCGACCCTTCCACTCAGTAGTCCTGTCTGGAAGGTTTGTGGCGTTCGAACGATACTCGGAGAAAAAGAAAATCTTATCTGCGGACGCAAGAGAAATAAACGCATAAACTCCTTGAAATGCTGTGCAGTCAAGACACCCTCTGCGTAGTACGTACTTCCGGGAGTTGTTCGAGGACGATTAATTTCCAGACATTCGATCCTGGGGTTGAATGAACATTTTCGGTGTTCTGTGAGGACAGAGCGGGGTATCCAGGCAGTCACGGGCATTTGCACTCAATCACTGTGAATGCAGCTTTCACCTTCGCCCTATGCGAACTCCACCAGCACTTCGAGTCGACCTCCATCACTACCACACCGTTCAAGAAACTTGTGAGGTTCGAGTTTATTGCTGCCTCATCCACTAACCCTGACCGGGGAATCTCCCATCGTTGTAGTAATGCAATATTAAACACGCCCTGCTGAGGGTTTGTCTAACTATTTATTCCGATATGCTGTAGGTACTTGAGAAATTCAACTCTGCTCCCAAGGATACGTTTAGCACAGGCTATCCGTATGCTGAAAGCCTTAGTCTTAAACGAAAATCGCTTTTCTGACTGGTAAAGGACTTTGAAAAGCAAATATTGCTCAATTGTGATTTTCGACGCTGACTGCATATTATTGAATGTGTGAATATACATATTCAATACGTTGGCAGCCTATGCATGATGCTGCCATTCTGCCTGGTCCGCTGGTAATCGTGCAGAAGGCGCCATTTTTGTATTTGAAGAGCGTTGAGATATCAATCGGTAGAGAAAGAAGGAAAGAAGGCGCTGTCGTGAAGTAACAAGTCGGAAAGATTTCGAAACTCAAATCTGACCACACATCAGGGGATCCCCTATGAAACCCGTACTGTAAGGCTGTCTTGAGTGGGAGTCTGAATGACCGAAAATAGACCGCTCCCCCAAAGACGAGGCCGGCCCCATGAAGGGGGAGGGGATATCCTATTCAATATTGATGGTGCCCAACACGCTAGGTAGGGGGGCTATCCAACCGCCTTATTACGCTGAATCACGCACAGCCTCAATAATATGCATTCGATTTGATAGTAAAGGCTCGAAGATGAATATAAACAGGAACAAGTGCGAGAAGGACGACTCTGATTGCGTAATAGCTCTCAGATTCATGACTGCTTGATGAAAGGTAGACAGCGCCTCGTTAAAAGTAGCCAACTTTGACTTGAGAGCACGATCTGCCGCACTCTTACGACGGAATATCAAGCTTGGTGAGCTCGAACTTGTAGCGACAGCCTCTGCCGCTGCGGGGAGACTGTCGAGGATGTCGGAGAGATTCTTGAAATCTCTCGCCAGACGAAGCTTGTTCCCCTTTGGTACACTTCGATCACGCATGATCTTTTGGGCCAGCTCCAAGCTGATTTTCAGATCATCCCGGCGGTCTGCAAGGCCAAAGACCTTCAAATCCTCAGCGAGGATTTGTATCCGCCGATGATCCTGCCTCCTCTGCTCCATATGATCCCAGGCGGCGAGAACAGTCTCTACAAACCCAACAGCACCCATGGCAAACACAACTATTTCAAGACCGGACATTGTGGCACTGGTAGTGCGAAGTTCTATGTTTGTTAACAAGGAGATTTGCGTTATCTGTGGTTTCGCGCCAGTTTCGGCCAGCCTTGCCCAGCGGTAGATGCTCCGACGACACTCGAGGCAGACTACCTAGGTAGTCAGGATTATACTACCGTATTCCCCACTGCATCTGCATGCCGGAGTCCAGGGTGATAGTTTCTGCACTTGGGCCAATTGGCAGCCTCCATCCCCAACTCATCTACAAGCCCCAGTTGTGTGACAGGCTGGAAGCACTTCCAGATTGATCTGACAATCCCTTGAAGCACATTATCACTCAGCTCGGTCGAAGAGCACAGCCTTGCTGCATACCTGCCCGAACAGACATGGATGCAGGGAAACCCGCACCTTCCATTTTATAATCCAAGACTTTCCAATCTCACCGCATCAGCTACTGTCTTTCGGCAACCTCGAATTCATTTTTCGTTGCTTTGGCGCATGCAGCCGCATGTTCCCATCCAGATTTAGAGCCTGCAATGGATAAGTTCAACGATATCCACGCCGAGATCGTGAAGTAGCTTAGACCCCGAGCTCCCAAGATGACTATCTCAAATCCCTTAGAGTGAAAATTCCAAATAGTGGCGAATGGGTCTTTACTCATCAATACTTTAAGGAATGGCGAGAGTCTATTAATTCGACTCTGTGGATACATGGTATCCGTAAGTTGGTTATTCCTGAAATACCTAGGTATTTCCCGTAAAGAGTATTGATGAATAACCTTGGAATTAAAGCCGGGTGCGGAAAGACAGTTTTGAGGTAAATTCTCTTGTTTTTGTGGTGATCATCGCTTACATGCAAACAGTGCTGTGATTATCGACCATCTCCAAAAGTCACCCAAGAGAACTAGTGGCACGAAGGCCCTGGTTTATTACTTTTTCAACTTCCTGGACCCAGTCAAGCAAACCGTTAATGGCTTTTTATCCTCAGTATTAGCCCAGCTCTGTGTCTGTCTTCAACCAACTGCCATGGCATTGAAGATACTGCGACATCTTCGAGATCGGGGTTCTCGGCCATCATCTGAAGACTTGCTTCATTCCTTGCTTGAAACAATATCTTGGTTCGACGAAGTTAGCATTGTGATTGATGCGTTGGACGAATGCCGGCCCGATGAGCGGCCAAAACTCTTCCAGATGATAACGCTATTGCAGGACCTTCAAGAGTCGAATCTACATCTATTGATGACCAGTCGCCGAAATGTTGACGTGCAAGAGGCAATGACCGTACTATTTCCGCTAGAGATATCCATCGACGCAGAAGCAATTGTCAGTGATATCGAGGTCTACATTCAAAGGGAAGTGCAGACAGATGCGCGATTAAGATTATACGACAAAAGCTTTAAGTACTACATCACTGAAACTTTGGTTCGCAAGTCTGAGGGAATGTATGTATAAAATGAGACCAACAGAACAAAGGGATGAGGTTAATCGAAACAAGGTTCTTTTAGCTGCGTTACATCTCGATCAGCTACGCCGTTGCCGCACAAAGAAGGCCGTTATCGATGTGCTTAAATCCCCCATGCCAAAGTTTCTCGGGGAATTCTATTTCAGACTGGTCGATGAAATTAGTGAAAGGAACAAGCCATTGGCCGATAACGCTCTACAGTGGGTAACATTTTCAGTGGAACCTTTATCTGTCAGCGCTCTGGCCGATGCAGTAGCCGTGGACCTTTCGTCTTCTCCTGTGTTCAGTGACGAAGATAGGCTAATCCGAGCCTACGATATCGTCGATATCCTGCAAAACCTGGCCGTTCTAACACACTCATCTGACTGTACAGATGAAGGTGACGCTAAGGTGACTCTTATCCATCAGTCCCTGGCGGAATTTTTACGGCAAGACGACATGGTACTAGAGAAACATGCACATAAATCGATAACGGAAAGTTGCCTCAAATACATCGTCTATTATGTCCGCTCAGGAGAAATGGCAGACCTCAAGGCAGATAGCAGTCGTTTTCCATTTCTCATATATGCTTGCAAACATTGGACGACTCATGCTCGGAGGTGGAGCGAGCTAAGCAGTCAAGATTCCTTTGAAAACCCCGAGGCGTTCACCCTTCAAGACCGTATTCGACGTTTCCTCTCGGATGAACTACTCATGAGAGTTTGGCTTTCTATCTTTGACTCCGAAAATCGAGTGGATAACTCCTTTTTATCTTTGCCTGGTGATAAAATACATCCTTTATCTTATGCTATAAGCACCGGCATCCCAGAGGTAGTTCTTTACTTTCTCGAACCAGAAGATGTGAACGCCAAAAATACCTATGTGCGGTCTTTACACAGTGCTGTAGCTTATGGGCTCATACATATTGCTTCTATTCTGCTTGATCATGGTGCCGATCCTTTGGCAACAGACCCTGGAGGGATTATACCCTTTCTAGAGGCCGCATCTTCAGGCCGTATCGACCTCACAACATTACTCTACAATCATACAGATGCCAAAAGCATTCTCAAGATAGACGAATTAGGTTCCAGTATTCTCCATTCCTTAGCCATGAAAGCTCCTGGACACATATTTAACATGCTTATCGAATCAATGATTTTGGAGCAGCAAAGGGAAAACGAGCACCTAGGTACCTATCAGCAAATAGATATCAATCATAGAGACAAAGTGGGGTGCACATTGCTTCATAAAGCAGTCGAAGCAGGCAATGTTCCGGTTATTAATATCCTTCTATCTAAAGGAGCAGATATCAATGCCGGAGATGAAAGGCAGAATACCCCTTTGCACTTTGCCGTTCGCTACGATCAGGAGCTTGCCAAAGAAACATTGATAGACCAAGGAGCGATTCTGACCATGCGAAATGCCGAAAGAAAGACTCCGTTAGAGCTGTCTTGGGCTAAAAAGTCCCTTAGATGGGACCTGTACAAAGTCGATGAAGCACTGACAAGGAGCAGGCGAATGAGTATTGGGGCCCAAGCAGAATGCCACGTTCTCAAGAAGGAATCGAATTACTTGGGACCAGGTGTATGTTTTGACGTTGTGCATTTTGCATATATTCCCATATAACAAGCTAATATATCCTCACCATTAGTTCATCTTTCGCAAAACATACAGTTTGTTGCGTTTGCCCAATGATGAGCGTTACTATGTTCACAAAGCCCTTCTGCGAGAGAATCAAATCCTCCAGCGGCTTGAGCATCCGTTCATTGTCTCTTACATCGGCTATGAGGAGCTTGAGAGCGGGGAAGCAAGGTTGTATTTGGAATACTGTGAAGGTGGTGACCTCCAAACCATGCATGTGAAAACTTCTCTACCTACTCCACAGCACGTAAGCGACGACGAAGACGAGCTTCTCATGTCATCAAGCAAGCTATTATGCATTTCTTCGGATTCCGAATCAGTTGAAGCACTTAAGGAGTCTGAGATTTGGACGATTCTCTATCAATTATTTGCAGCGTTGGCATACCTCCATTACGGTGTGTGCATTACAAGACAAGGAGCCTGTCGTTTTGAGCATCATTGGGACCCCGTAGTACATCGGGATATTAAGCCACACAATGGTATATGTTTTTTTATTCCTGCTCTATTTACCGTCAAGCGTAGTTGTTAACTTCTTTCAGTTGTTTTGACCACTCTTCCCAACAGAGGTCGAATCGTGAAACTATGCGATCTTGGGATTGCACGACCATTCGTCAACGTAAACCAGTCTAGGGCCTCTGACCGTGGATCCCAAGATTATTCACCACCGGTAGGCACCTGTGTTGTAAGGTCTATTGCTGGATTGGGCATGAAACTGACTCGAAATAACTCGAAATGCATTAGGAGGTGTCAAACCCAAATATTGAGGAAAAGGACAGAAGATGGACGAGCAAAGGAGATGTTTATAGTCTCGGAAGTAGGGGTTCAAGCACTTATCCAGTCAAAATGCTCCAGCTAATTAACCATTGTAGAAACCATTGACAGGTTGCATAAGGACTTCACACCGAGCGGGCAACTGCAGAATTTGTTAAATGCCTGTCAGCATCCCGATTATAATCTACGACCCAGCAGCTTGGAAGCATTGGAAACTGTGCACAGACATGTGAGTGACCCATACCAGTCCCTGGAAAATGAACTGGGGCATAAACCTGGGGGGTTTATTCCACAAGCCTTCCTCAGAATTGCGAAAACTTTGGATATTACTACTTTCGGGACGCAAACATCTATTACCCAGCGAAAAAAGCTTATAGCACGCCTCGAGTTGCTTTTGAAAGACGGTGCCGAGGTGCCATTTAAGGAACATTCCCGGTCTTTGCATCTCGCAGTTCTGCTCAACAAGCGCCGTATGCTCAACAATTTGCTATGCATGGGACAGAATCCCGATGATACATGGCAGATCTCAGGCTGGACTCCTCTACATCTCGCTGCTCAGCAGGGTGATACAGAAGTGGCTGAAAGGTTGCTAGAGGCTAATGCAGACCCGGCCACTCTCGACCGTCATGGTTATAAAGCGGTGGATTATGCCTCGGAACTCGGTCATGTAGATGTAGTCAAGCTACTTCTCGAGTTCAGTCATTCGGCCCAATTGCCCCGCGCGTCCTGAGACCGTGCCATTAAGACCGAGAGAGGTGAGCTCCCTTTAACCTATGAGCTGGCATTGGTACTAACTGTAGTGCAGCGCCAGACTCGAGGCTTATGCGCGCCATGCTGGCGACCTCGACGTCACCGCTTTCACCGTGTCACGAATATTACTCATTTGCCTGTCAGAACAGCAAAGGACGTATCTCTTAATAGCTGTTCATATCCAATCCCTTACAACAGAAACATTCAATTCACGATAACTTCCGGCTGCAGGTACGAGCACCCAAGGCTTTCTTCACAGTTGTATCGTTGTCAGTACCGCCAAGGTTAATATATCTTGTCTCCAAGAATAATAAATAGTATTTCTAAAGTCTGGTGTAAATATGAGAGGGAGTAACTCTGGGGAGTATAACTATTCTGACCAATCATACACACCCGATAAATAATGAGAAACTAGGCCGTATGCGGTTAGGCGCACTTTTTAAGCTTCACCTTTTGCGCTTTTCCTGACGACAGCTGTGAGGCCATCAATGCTTCCGCTACGCAAACTACTCAACATGGCAACAGAAACGGCTGCAAAGAAGCTGAAGACCTCAGGGCCGTTGATCGGTACACACAAGTATGTACAGTTCTGTATCTTCTGCTATTAGAAATCGACCATGCACTCTATCTCCTACCCCGCACGACCGAATTTAAAAGTCGATACTTACTCGTGGTAGTGGGCATTTCCATGCCGATGAAGCTTTGGCTGTCTATATGCTTCGTCTTCTCCCTGAATACAATGCCTCCCCGCTAGTGCGGACTCGAGACCCTGCGCGACTGGCTGAGTGCCACACTGTTGTCGACGTAGGAGGAGAATACGATCCCGCGACAAACCGCTATGATCACCACCAGCGGACCTTCTCGACAACATTCCCTTCCCACACAACAAAGCTGTCATCGGCAGGCCTGGTCTATATGCATTTTGGCCGTGCCATAATCGCACAACACACCTCCTTACCTCTTGATCACCTAGATGTTGACCTGCTGTATGAGAAGCTCTACACTGATTTCGTGGAGGCGCTGGATGCGCATGACAACGGCATTAGCGTATACGATCCTCAGGCGGTGAGCGCATCTGGTTTGGAGAAACGCTTCAAGGACGGGGCCATCAATCTGGGATCATTAATTGGGGACTTGAATTACCCGGACCCAACATTGAGCAGTGGAGAACCGCAAGATGAGGATAGTCTATTTGCACGCGCTAGCACGTTTATTGGTGACGCCTTTTTGCGAAAGCTACGACTTGCCGCTTCCTCTTGGCTCCCAGCACGCGCCACTGTAGGTGACGCATACCGCAGTCGCAAGGAAGTTCATGCCAGTGGGAGAATCATAATTCTTTCCGGTGGCGGAGTGCCATGGAAAGAGCACCTTTACAATTTTGAGCAAGAGTCCAAAGACGATGATAGGGAGGTCTATTACGTGCTCTATCCGGAAAATTCAGCTCCAGATGCGAAATGGCGGGTGCAGTGTGTGCCCGAATCAGAAGGTAGCTTTGTGTCGAGAAAGCCACTACCGGAAGCCTGGAGGGGTGTGCGAGACCAAGATCTGGATGGCGTCCTTGCTGCGGAGTCCGAGAAGGCCGGCAAGGAGAAGATTCCTTCTGGGGCGATTTTCACTCATGCCAGTGGATTTATTGGCGGCCACCAGACTAAGGAAGGTGCGCTTGATATGGCTATTCGGAGTTTGGAAATTTGAATTTAGGGCCTAGGATGTTTTGTTCCCGGTTAACGAAAAAGTTGGCATAGAATTAATGTTCATGTTGCAAAATACCAAGAAAAGTGTTGTCGCGTGCTTTTGGCCCTAATATCGAAAAAGGTCGCATGAGCATGTCAGGTGTATCCATCGTAGGGACTGAAGCATCCTCTACTTCAAAACTAGTATAGAAACGCCGCGAGCATGCTAGTCAAGCCACCGCAACTCATGCGACCTCATAATACTTTAACTACTCTTTCAAGACACGAGGTAATGAATGCAGCAGACTTAGCCCTCATTTTTGTGCACAAAATGTAGAAGGATATAATAAAAGAGTCAAGATGACGACCACTATTATAGAGTAATTTTAACATGGTTATACTGCCTGCCTGGTCGCCAGCTTCTCATGCATCATGTTTAGCTATGGCAGGAACCAGAGTCCGCCAATCAGAAGAGGAGGTTCTTTTATCGGATGGTTTTAGTCAAGCTACTCTGTAGTAAGTAGAGAATGATATAAGTTAGCTACAATCTCGAAGGCCATGCGGACAGAACATGTACTGCGTACTCTATAATCTCTCTACACTGTACCACTTCTTCCCTTAATCACACGAGAAAAATTCATCATTCTCCTGACAATCTGCATTAATACTTAACACCTAACTTGACGCTACTACTTCATATGTAGTCTGCAGCTTGGTCAACAAAAGTCGAAAGATCAAAACGTGATGGTAAGCTTAATCATGTATGGACCTCGGATGGGCGGTGTGGGGCAACGTTCTTCCAATCATGTTCTGCAGATTAGACTTTGATAGTGCGGACCGCCTTGCCGATTAGTCTAGCCCGATTTATCCATCCAGCCCTAACTGCAGCGATCAGTCCTTGCTGTTTGTAGGTTTGTGCTTGTGTGTCTCAAGAGCCTAAGAGTGCTGTGTCGTGGCTATCTACGGAGTATTGTGTAGTATTATATATGCTGTGCATGTATACTAGTATTGCTTTTGGGCATTTTCCTTGGTTTGTTGTCCTTTAGTTCAACATTTCGCATACTTCAAGGTTAGTACCTGGATACTTCGGCCAATAATGGTCACCAGTTCACGCCATGTGCCCCCTCTTACTCTGTAAGTCTAAACTGGGAAATCGTTGGTTCGTTCAAGAGGATAAAAATAAGTAAAAATATTACAATGTGGATTGCAGCTGCCCAGTGATTGGTGTAATTTTCTTCCTTGAGTCTTTTTTTAACATATCCTCCGTTTTGCCTAGATTAGGGACAATCAGTGTCCCGGGATCCGCTATTTATTTGCGGAGAAATACTGAGAAATATTCTTATGCTAGTAGTGTCAGGATGCCCTCCCTCTTGTTGTTCGTGCATATATATATATATGTTTATTTTCGCCATGTCCACTTGTTCAAGATGCAGGGATCCTAGGTACTAGCCATCACGTTAGCACATAGGTAGGGTGCCACCAAGCCACGCATTCCCCTCCAAAAGAAATGAAGAATGCGCCTGATTTCAACGTCCCCGCAGAGGAAACCAGGTTTTATAAATGAAGGCTGCTCGTCTCGCCATCACACATGAATCAGAAACATACCTCTAAAATCGGAGGCAAGAAAGGACCAAGAGGAGATCATCATCATCATCATCATCTTGAAGCAGCTGTTTCAGAAAAAATAAGGACAAGCAAAACTGCTAATAAGCTGATGGCCATGTTGGTATACATCACACTTTTAACATCTATTCTGACATGCTGCTGCGTTGTCGTTGCTGGACGAATTGACAACATCAAGCGAGACGGCAATAACGAGACGTCTCTCGATTATACGCAATATGTCAACATTTGGCTGGGGACTCAGGGCGGCGGAAATGACAACCCCGCTGTAGCTCGCCCATTCGGAATGGTCAAGCTTGGTCCAGATTTACATGTCAACGGCACAGATGCGTATTCCGGCTATCTGCCCAATGGCAATTTCTCGGGATTCAGTATGATGCATGAACAAGGTACCGGTGGCGCGCCGAAGTACGGAACAGTCGCCCAGCTGCCTCTCATTGGCAGTAACATTTCTCAGCCGTTGTCGAATCTTACAATCGGTCGAAGCGGGACCGATGAGGCTTCCGTAGGCTATTACAAGGCTGTGACTAGTCAAGGTGTCACTGTAGAATTAGCTGCCAGTAACCGCGCTGGTGTATTTCACTATACTTTTCCATCCGGTGGCAGCAACCAGAATAACATCCTTGTCGATGTGTCGCATTTCCTGCCTTCCTACCGCGGATTAGGTACCGGTCAGGGTTATGCTGGTGGAGATATCACCGTTTATGAAGACGGCCATTATGAAGGTCATGGCGTTTATAACAATGGCTGGAACTTGTCCCCAGACTGGCCAATTTATTTTTGTAAGTTACATCCACTTCTATTAGGTTGGCCTTTCTTTCACTCACAAGTCATATAGGTGGATACTTTAACGCCACCCCAGTGAGCAACAAAACCTATCTTGCTACCGATGCTAGCGGAAGCATCGAGCAGCCTAGTGGATATGCCTCTACAAACTCACCGTATGTCCGAGTGGGCAGTCTGTTTACCTTTAACGAGACCGTGGTAACCTCTCGCGTCGGTATCTCATGGCTGTCTACCTCTCGAGCCTGCAGCAATGTCGACGCAGAAATTCCTGAGAACACAGACTTCTCCACGGTTGTCGAGGACGCCAAATCTACGTGGAACACGGAAGTGCTATCCAAAGTGACCACTTCCGCCACAAACTCAACCACCATTGAGCTGCTGTATAGCTCGCTGTACTACATGCACCTCATCCCGACTAACCAGACCGGGGAGAATCCGTCCTGGACGTCCAACGAACCTTATTATCAAGATATTTTCACTTTCTGGGTATGTAATTATGTGTTCTTCAATTACCTACCTTTTTTTCCCTAACCCCAATCTTTTGTAGGATCTGTTCCGCTGTGGCACTGCCTTGATGCAGGTTCTTCAACCCGTGTCGTATGAAGAACAAATCCGCTCTCTCATTGATATCTGGCGGAATGAGGGCTACATGCCCGATGCCCGTTCATCAAATTATAACGGCCGGACGCAGGGAGGCTCCAATGCCGATGTTGTCCTTGCCGATGCCTATGTAAAAGGCGTGCGCGGGAAGGTCAACTGGATAGATGGATACGCAGCCATGGCCAAGGACGCCGAAGTAACGCCCAACAATACAGTACCGCCAGACCCAGAGGCGCCCGATTCATCAACAAAGGAAGGCCGCGGCGCCCTTCCAGACTGGAAGCAGTACGGCTTCATCACGCCACGCTTTAGCCGCGCCGTCTCGCGCGCTGTGGAATACGCCTACGACGATTTCGGTCTCTACCAAGTCGCCTCTGGTCTCGGCATAGCAGACGATGCGGCAAAATACATGGATAGATCGCGTAACTGGCGAAACCACTGGAATCCAAACGCTACATCATCCGGGTTCTCGGGCTTTGTAGTCCCACGTAATCTGTCCGGATTTCAGGAAATTGATATTCTGAATGCGGGTGGCTACTGGGGCGATCCGTGCTATGAAGCAAGTTCTTGGGCGTACTCATTCACTGATGTTCACGATGCAGAACACATGATTGAATTGATGGGCGGCGTGGAATTGTTTGAGAAGCGTCTGAACGTCACGTTTGCTAATGGGTTGTTTGATCCTACTAATGAGCCGTGAGTTTCCGATCCCACACCTTTCCGAAGAATCAAATGCATAACCTTAAAAGAGCCTAACCATGGAAGATGATAATAGCATGTTCGCCACGCCATATCTGTACAACTACATCAACCGCCCAGACCTTAGCGTTCTGCATGCCCGCAGCACTGCCAAAAGATACTACAACACGGGCGTAGACGGACTTCCAGGTAACAGCGACGCCGGAGCTATGCAGACATGGCTGCTCTGGAACATGATTGGGCTATACCCGATCACAGGGCAAACCACATTCCTCATTCACTCGCCATGGTTTGACTGGCTGAAGATTGATCTCGGGAACTCCAAAAGCATCAACATCTCCTCGACAGGCGGCGACAATAATGGCGACAGGGACTATTTTGTGCAGTCTGTCAAGGTCAACGGCGTCCCGTGGAATCAGGGCTGGCTCACTTGGGACGATGTCTTTGCCAATGGAGGTACCATCGAGTTTGAGTTGGGGAGTCAGCCTGTGCAGTGGGCGAGGGGCCCGGTACCCCCAAGTCCGGCGTCGTAGTCTTTCTTCCACTTTTATCTGTTAATAATTTTTCAAAGCGAAAACAACTATGCACACAAAGTACATGATACAAATGAATGAATATAGCAAGATTGGATCTTGTTCTGCAGGATATGGTGTAAGCAATTGGATTCTTTGATGTGTTATGAATAAAAAGGAAAGAAACGGATATAAAAGAAAGAAAATCTATGTGCATCGATGAACTTCAAGCATTTTCACGTCGAATCAATAACCATCTGAACTCCCTCCCCAATGCCGGAAAAGCGCGAGTAATAAACTAAATGAGTAGTGCTTCTTTCCATGCAGCGTGGTTTTCTATTGATCGATTGCTTTTGGTTTTGCAGGGACACCGTTCCGGTCGATGAGGTATAGAACTCGAAGGTGCTCCTGTTTCAAAGCCTTAAATTCGTCGTCGAGCTTATTGTGCCATGGATATAAAACGAAGACTTGGAAGGCCAGTGCCGAAGAGGCGACGGTGAAGTTGATCAGAGATATTCCGCGCGTGATCCACATGGTTGCCGTATATTTGTATGCGTATGTGTGTGTGTATGTGTATGTGTATGTGTGCAGGTTCGAGCAAAGTGAAGCTATACTCTTGTCAGTTTGTCTGGCCTGGGGTTGCTGGTTAGAGGGTTGCTGCGCAAACTTACACGGGAAAGATTGGAATGGAGTCTTGTTTTAAAACAGCCTTGCAAGCTATGCGTAAGGAATGAACCCGGTGAGAACTCGAAGCTAGTAGACCGGAAGAGAGAAGAATGAATAATAGGAAGAATATAAATGAAGAAGAAGAGGCAGAAGTTGACTGCGAACCCTTTCAAAAAAGAAACATCGGCGTTGGCTCGGTATTGGTCCGGGGAACGCTCGGCTATTGGGCCTTTACCTAGGCTTTCGGGTTCTTTCTCGTTGATTCCTAACTTTTTCTTGAGGGATTTTGTTATCTCTATGTATAGTTATACCATTGCCTAGTCAACAGTAAATTGTTAATTTATTTTAAATGTAAATATCTCGGTCTTCTGGCCGAGTTGGGCTCTCCACCCTGTAACAATTCAATGTATGGCGTCATATCCAGGAAGTGCACTCCGAGATTATCTCAGTTTCTCAGAATCGTGCCGTAGTCCTCTCGGGGGAAAAACCCTGGTCACGTGATGTACGTGGATCGGTCCGTTATTTCTCCGAGTTG
>JAMAFX010000137.1:0-61613 GCA_023625875.1 Trichocomaceae sp. PYS4502
ATCCGGTTTCTTACAATTGAATATGTTGACTCGATTCGTCTCGACATAGCCAGGAGCCTTGCCCTAAGAACGGCTATTGGCTATTGTTGTTGCCTCAGGCATCAAACATTCGGGTACTAGTTGTTAGCTGTGACGTTCTGATTCTTCTGACACCTTTTCTTAGCAGAATACTATTGAACCGACGTTCAGTAAGGAGTTTACCCTGATCTGGATACCTGTCAAGTATCGGTTTCCGGCACAGTCTATTATTGTAAAGATTTCAGCATCGGTAGGCGCAAGGGAAACAAGTAGGTATTTGAGTGATATTACTACTTTTTGATTTTAAGCGCATGATAGCTACTGCTGTAACTAACATAATATTTGTGGGATTACAATTTATCATACAATAATAAGTAAACGTGGATATACTAAATTACATGTGCGCGAATGTAATGCTAGTGAAATACGAATTTTGTCGTTAAGCCGCGCATAGGCTGCCGTAAATAGGGGCTTAGGCATACGCGCACAATTTAAAACCTAGTAAATATACATTAGTAGGTACATAAAAACAAGAATTTAGGGTGCTTCCAAATATATATACACTGTGACGGGTATGGCGAGTCGGTGGTGTTGTGAGCACGTGCACTAGGGCTACGCGGGTTGAAACCCTAGACGACGGAGCCAGCATGGGAATAGCTTCACCGTCGGTACTTAATAGGGAATGGTCAGCTTGCGCCCAGCTCGCATATATGGAGGATACGCACACCCTAGATTTGTTTCCTTTCTCTCTTTTTCTCTCCATTCTCAGTATCTTCGTGTTTGGCGCCTAGTGTTAGTAGATAGGTAGTTTCGAATGCATTGGATTGGCCTCGTCACAGGATAGCCCATTTTCCGGTATGGTAATTGCTTTAATACGTCCTGATGAGCGGTTCGTGACCTAGGTAATTCTTCTACTGTAATAAGTAGCTAAGTTATGTATGCTGTAGATTAAAATTTTAAAAAGTTAAACACTATTTAATGTATGAATATGAGCCTGACATTAACTCTGGAGTTTACGCTATTGTCGGCCAGCGAGCTGTCTATATGCATATATCAATGAAATAAAGCATTTAACTTAAATTATGCACGGGGTGATCAAACTACTTTATTTCCATGTTAAATGTAACATCCATGGATACAACTTTACTGTGGCCATAATGTTCGTTCTTGCTGCAGAACCTCCAGACAGCTTCTTTACCAGTATCGACGTGCTTTCCTTATAATGAATCTAATTAATTCGGAATGAAGAGACTAAAGAAATAGATTTCGAGCTAGAAGATCTAGAAACGAGAAACCCTTACGATATCAATGTACACGTGCCAAGGGTAGCCTTCGACGGGCAGGGCTGATGCTTTTCCGTTTGTAGTAATTTTTCGTGAGTTAGGGCAGCCTTCCCGCTCGGCGCCCTTCGACTTACTTCGTCCCCGGCCTGGGTCTCATGCAAGATCACCACAGTTCTTCAAGTTGTAATAACGAAGGCATTGCCAGGACCCATGCCCTAACTCTGAGATCGAGGGTTTAATTGGGGAGGGTATCGCTGGAACTGAGTCTGATGACGGTCTCGCCAACTGCCTCAACGAAGCCAGTTACTCAGGCTTACTACCGCGGTGCCAATAGCTAACTCGGACTATGTAGGCTCCTCTAGTGGTCATGGTATTGGTGCTGGTACTCCTTGCTACGCCTCAGACAACGCGAACCGTCTTACCGGTTGGACTACTGCTGAAAGAACCTGCATTCTTGGATGAGTGAAGTGCTTCTTATAAGCCTCCATGACTGTATGCTGCTGGCATTTTTTTTATTTCGTTCGCTATTGCTTTGTCGTCACGCCTGTTGATCTGAAACCACTATTGCTTAGATGTTTTGGTTCCATCGCTTGAGAAGACGTGTATTATGGCTAGATTTATCTCTCTTCTCCATCTGTACTGACCGAGAGTCTTTGAGTTTTGCTGTATTGAATAATTTCAAATATAGGAATTTCATTTTAATAAATTTATTCGAAATTGCAGTAATTAGAGCCTGTAAAAAGTCTTGACTAAATTCATGATCAATTTCGCTATTACTTTCAAAGCTTGCTACTGACGCATTCACAATGCTCTTGGCCTGCAATAGCATCATTTCCAACCATCCTACCTGGGTAGAATGGTCAGGTGCTTCCAATGTCTGAGTCGACAATAAATGGGAATCATTTTCAGTACACTTAGCATTTGCACTCTAAACTTCCCTCAGGTGCTCCATATGTTCCTTATTTTCATAGAGAGCCCCATCTACACGGGCTTTATGATCCTCATTCATAGTGACCATGGCTCCCACGCTTCCGTCAGGGGCCTTCCACGCTATAATTAAATACAAAGTTAGCAAGTTTATTGGAGACAGAGGCGAGGCTTCTTACATCGGAATTTGCGAGCCGGGACTTTGTAACTCCACATATCTTCAAGCTCTTCCAGTGAGCGTCGCCGCATCTCTGGGAGACAGAAATAGGCCCAAACAATAGCTACAAAGGCAATACTTCCGTATATAAAGCCAACTTTGGATTGAAGATTGGCGTAATCTGCGTCCATGAGATAGGGCAGCGTGAAAGTGACGAGGAAGTCACAGACGATATGAGTCACATAAACGAGGACGCTGGTTTTGTCGCGTAGACGGAGATGCGGTGCTTCAGCTCCGGTAACAGCTCCTCTGTGTAGAATATCCTTGTTAGTTTATGTGCGGTATTCTCAGGAATTCGTACGGACTGTGAATTCGAGAAAATACAATGCGTAATAACGGAAAAGGGAACGACGAGTACTTACATAGAACCAAAACTTCCCGAATAAAAAGGTCCAAAAAGAATAACGGATGCAATAATCCCTTTTTTATCAGATACAGTCACGTTGCCAGTTCCAAGGCCGCCAATGGACATCATGGCGATGCAGGCACATAGCCCTCCAATGATATAGATCGGTCGGCGTCCCACGGAGTCAATCAGTGTGAAAGTAATGATGGGCCCGATTAACGAGGAGATACGGTTAAGGACAGTGAACACAAAAGGGTCAAAGACATTGAGACTTTTGACGAAAATCGTTCCATACTGGGACGGAAACCCCTGCCCAGTCAATTGATTAAAAGCGCCAGTTGCCACAGCAATGTGAGTACGCCTCTATTATTTTTTGTTTCTTTGGTTAGTGCAATTCAGTTCCAACATTCAAGAGTTATCAGAAAGTGCCGTACCAGGTTGGTGCCCTTCCACAAATCCAACCACGTCCCCTTCGTGGTGACATCAGCTTCAATGGATGAGGACAAAAGCGCAGCTTCTTTCTCGGCGCTGAAAGTTTTATCCCCGCGATACAAATATTTCAGATTAGCCACTGCGGCCTCATACTTATTTCTTCGAATAAGATATCGCGGACTTTCCGGGACAAAATAGCTTAGTAGAAGAGCCGTAGACGGGAAGATAAACATAATCGCAACAGGAATCTGCCATGATCGATTGTCGTCCAGTTTGGATGATCCCAATGTCACAAAGGCACAGATGAGTGATCCGAAAAAGTGAGCAAATACGTAGACTAGAACTGTAGCACCACGAACAGAAGCTGGTGCAAGTTCTGCGAGAAACATGGGAACTAGCCAGTCTTCCCAGCCAACGAAACACTGGACAATCATCCTCCCGGCTAGGGCTTGAGCATACGTCGTTGCCGTATATGTGACTGCAATTCCAGCGATTGCAACGAATTGCATAGCAATGAAGCACGGCTTGCGACCAAAGTTCTCCCCGACCAGGTAACCGGTTATTGTGCCCAGGCCTTTTGCTGGGTCACCAAGGGAGTTTAGAAAAGATAAATGTTGTGGCGAGAACCCCCATTTTTTGGTCTTCTTATTGTATCTCCCAAACATCTTTTCATACGCTTTACTCCATAGCAACGCGAGTTAGCAATGGCCAGTCAGAAAGACTAAAAATAGCCCTAAGAAAGAAACAAAAGGACAACGGCCATGGATAGCTTCAGATACTCACGCGTCATGGCCTGGATCGAGGAATAAACAGCATTATCGAATCCAAAGCTAAACACACTAATATTCATGATTAGGAAAATCAACAGCATCGTCCACGTGAATGTGCCGCGAAGGCTTCCTAAGTCTTTGAGAGTTGCCATTAGGGTTGTCTTTCCCGTCACCAAGGTGCAGTAAATGGGATTTGAAAATGGCTACACTTGAGGCGTAAAAAAGATGGGGATGGCTATTTAAGCCTGTTGGGCCACTGATAGTGATAGCAGCCCTTTTGCATGTTTGGTGGCCGTAGAGCGTGGAATCTAACCCCTTCGCTTTTCTTCAGGAGAAGATCATTTCTCAATGTTGCCATCCTCACGATCGAAGGCGTGCTCAGGAAAACGGGTATCGGCTTGATGATTATGATGATAAAGGCATAGAAGACTGTCTAAAATTTGATCTAAGTTTCCAAGGTCGTATTGCGCGGCTATCGGTGAAGCTACCGGGTATCGGGATGGATTTGTGGTCAAGTCCACATAGAAGAGCCCCGCCGTTCCATACACATCAGTCCAGTACTGTATTAAGCTCCGAAATATGAAGGTGGACTTTCATTTCAAATCCTGAATTGGCTCTCCTATGCCATTCAATCTTTTCAACTTGACTTATCCGGCTACTAGGACGAACATCATGACTGGTCCTAAGAAACCCAATCTGCTTGTGATCGTGGCCGATGACCTTGGATTTAGCGACACGGCTCCTTACGGCGGCGAAATTGACACGCCCAATCTGATGAGGCTTGCTAATGAGGGTGTTCGCATGACCGGATTCCACACTGCAGCTTCATGTTCCCCCACCAGGTCTATGCTCTTATCTGGCACAGATGCTCATATTGCAGGGTTAGGATGCATGGCTGAGAGGATGAAGAAGTTCCCGGAGATCTTTGCTGATAAGCCTGGGTACGAGGGCTATTTGAATTACCGGGTTGCTGCATTGCCCGAAATCCTTCAAGACAACGGTTACTGGACGATGATGAGTGGGAAGTGGTGAGTTATTTCAGCTCGCTACCCTTTCTTTCTCTTTAGTCATGTCTTTCCTGGTCTGATTTGATCATCCCCTGTTCAGGCACCTAGGTTTGAAGAAAGAGTTGGCTCCGTATGCTAGGGGATTCACAAAAGTCCTGAGTACCCTTCCAGGAGCGGGTAATCATTTCAATCATGAACCACAGCTGTACGGTTTCGAGAATGAGAAACCCATGGCCATTTTCAAAGGATCTGGAATTTGGGTCCAGGATGACGAGTTCATCGATGGTCGTAAACTGCCTCGGGACTTTTACTCATCCAACACATTCACCGACTACTTTCTCAAATTTATGCAGGAAAGAACCGAGGAAGAGAAAGAGAAACCCTTCTTTGGCTACCTCGCCTTCACAGCTCCCCACTGGCCGCTTCAAGCACCCGCGGAGACCGTTCAAAAGTATCGGGGGCGCTATGATGACGGTCCTAATGCCCTGCGGATCCAAAGACTTAAGAGTCTTATTCGTAATAAATTGGTTCCAGAAGATGTCGAGCCGGCTCCTCTTCATACACTGGGCACTGAGCCGTGGGAAAATTTGTCGGAGATGGAAAAGAAGAAATCATCCCGAGCAATGGAAGTTTTTGCAGCTATGGTCGACCTAATTGATGTCAATGTGGGACGTGTGATCGAATATCTTGAGCAGACTGGTGAACTCGACAATACCTTTATTGCTTTTATGTCCGACAATGGTGCGGAAGGCCAGCTTCTGGAAGCTATACCAATTCTAGCTGGATATACGCTGGATGACATGCTCAAAAAGTTTTATGATAATTCACTAGCCAACATTGGAAACCATAACTCTTTTGTTTGGTACGGACCTCAGTGGGCAGGAGCAGCTACAGCGCCCTCACGCGGTGCAAAGTCCTATACCACTGAAGGCGGCATCCACTGTCCATGTATCGTTCGCTACCCGCCTGTTTTGAAGAAAACGGGGGTCATCAATGATGTATTCACGACGGTAATGGATATTCTTCCCACATTTCTGGAATTAGCCGGAATCCAGCATCCCGCTCCCTCTTTTCGTGGTCGAGAAGTAGCACCCGTGCGTGGCAAGTCATGGGTAAAGCTCCTCCAGGATCCCGACAGTAAATCCTGTCAGATATATGACTCGGAGAACGATATCGTAGGATGGGAACAGCTGGGAATTGCTGCCGTCAGAGTCGGTGATTGGAAGGCACTCTTTCTGCCACCTCCCCGAGGTCCCGGGAAATGGGAGTTATATGACCTGTCAACCGACCTTGGTGAGATACATGATCTGGCTGATAGTAAGCCGGAGAAGCTAAAAGATATGATTGCCTATTACGAAAAGTACTTTCAGGAAACGGGCATGTTTGATGCTTATACCCAGTTTCAAACTGCCCTGAAGCGGACTGGTGTTAAGAGGTTCTGGTAATATTCAATCATAGTGCCGCTTCTTCTCTATGTACTCTAAGAACGGTTCTTTTTTTGGTCTTTTTGTGACGAAAAGAATCTAACGCAAACTTGAGATTATGGATTAGTTGCACTAGAATGAGTAATTGTCATACAGGCCTAAAGAGTCTGGCAACTGTCAGCCTATGCCCGCCATTCGAATAACTAGTTATACAATCCTGTCGTCCGTTTTTAATACCTACCATGTATATACTTTAAGTTTCCTAGAACATGATTTAGACATGTGTAGCCGTCAGATGCTCTAATATTTGAAACAAGCATTTTGATGCCTGCAAAGTACCCCCTTGCCTAGATAATAATGACGCGAAAAATAATGTTCAACTGCGAATTCCACGAGACTAAAAACACGAGATTCCAAGTATAGCTGACGCAATAGAACCCCACTTCGAGGCAATATCCAATTTCATGTTGAATTGTGTTCTCACCACTATGTACTTTGTAAAATCCCGAGGACCGCCGACAGCCGACTTCGATTTGCGATAGCCGATTGTTGCCCCTCCCGATATCCGTAGGAAAGTATGGTTGGTAAGTTCTGCGCGTTTTCTTATAATGCTGACAGCTTACAATTGATGATTGGAGGATCCTCTTCCAAAGAAGCCCTGCTTCGGTTTGAAAGATTCAAGCTCTTGGTTAACCGCAATATGGCTCGACGAGCCCCAAACATTCTGTTTGTGATGGCAGACGACCATGCATCCAAAGCAATTGGATGTTACGGCGCTGGGATCAACGAGACTCCGAACATAGATCGGCTGGCCAAGGAGGGCATGTTGTTTAATCACTGCTATGTCACAAATTCCATCTGTACCCCAAGCCGTGCGACGATCCTGACCGGAACCCATAACCATGTGAATGGGGTGCATACTTTGGATAGCAAGCTTGACAAAAACCTTCCTAATGTGACGAAACATCTACGGACCGGTGGTTATCAGACCGCGATGATTGGGAAATGGCATCTAGGTGAAGGCCCAGCTCATGAACCCTCCGGATTCGATTTTTGGTCCGTCTTGCCTGGTCAAGGTGATTATTTCGACCCGGAATTCATTGAGATGGGTCAGAGAAAGGAAGAATATGGTTATGCCACAGATATTATCACCGAAAAGTCTTTGGCGTGGCTCAAACAACGAGATCCTGACCGGCCGTTCTTCTTAATGTGCCATCACAAGGCTCCCCATCGCAAGTGGGAATGCCACCCTCGGCACAAACATCTCTTCAAGCACGAAATCAAGGTTCCAGAAACCTTTAACGACGATTATAAAAATCGAGCAAAGGCTGCAGGTACGGCCCGCTTCAAAGTTGAGGCAGATTTGGATTACTTTGACCTCGGGTTGGTTCAACCAGAAGGCGGGAGAGAGGTAGGCCAGCCGCAGGTTCGAGGATCAAAATTTCGTAAAATCCCATTTCCTGATGACCTGCGATCTCTGCGTCTGGTTGATAAAGACACTGCTGAAGTTTTCACCTTCACAAATCAAGAACAGCTGAAACATTTCAAATACCAGCGCTATATGCAACGATATCTGCGCACTATCGCCGCAATTGACGAGGGTGTGGGCCAGTTGCTAGACTACCTAGACGAGCAGAATATTGCGAACGACACAGTTGTGATCTATACTTCTGATCAGGGGTTCTTCCTTGGCGATCATGGCTGGTTCGATAAGCGGTTCATGTACGAGGAATCGTTTCAAATGCCCTTCCTGATCCGATATCCAAACGAAATTCGCGCCAGTAGTGTGTGTAATGATATTATATCTAATGTCGATTTTGCGGCTCTATGGCTCGATTATGCCGGTCTCCGAATACCATCCTACATGCAAGGACGGTCTTTTCGGCCCCTTCTTCGTGGGGAAATGTGCCCGGAGTGGCCTCAACTGGCATATCATCGATATTGGATGCACAAAGATGCAATTCACAATGCTTACGCGCACTACGGTGTGCGCAATCAACGCTATAAACTCATATATTGGTACAACCAGGGCTTTGGGCTTCCTGGAACCCAGGAAGGGGGAGAAGACCCAGAATGGGAGCTATTTGATTGTCAAAACGATCCATTGGAATTATTCAACTGCTATTATAAGCCTGAATACTCTGGTGTCGTCAAGTCACTGACGGCCGATTTGGAAGATCTTATGGAAGAAATTGGCGATGAGCCAGTACATCCAAGGGCGGAAAGAGGCCGGAAACAGTTGTGCTCGTAGTTTGCAGTCGAATGTAATAATAAGAGTCCTTATCTTTCTCTCCAAGGTTATCTTCTTGCTCGATGATCCTGACCGTTGCCAACGATTCACCAAGGGTTGTTCTAACGTTCGGAGACACATGTGTTCAATTTCCCGCATCGGAGGCTTCTTTTATTAAAACATAGATATCGAAGACATCGTCATGGTTCTACATACATACTTACCTAGGTAGGTGTAATGTTCTTATAATCTTTTGTATGCCGATACCTATTTCCTAGGTATCCATGTTTATAGAGGATGATGTTATAAAGCTTCTTTTTCAGGAAATACGCAAGCAGATATTCACCCATGGGCGTATTTACTTAGATATTTGCTTCGTATCTCGATTTAATGTAACCATAATTTACGGTGATGCATGATTAGGCTACTATTATTTTAGAGATATTATTCTGTCTAAAGCCTTCGTATTCTACAACTTGGTAACACCGGTTAACTGGTATAAATTGTAAGTTTTTTCTTGCCTGTCCTTGTAAGTACATGATGTTCTAAAGCCAGGTATAGACCTTGTTGGTGGGATGATTTGTAAGCTATCCCATGGAGTAAACTTGGGACATTTCTCTTACACATAATGGTTTTGGATTGATTGCTTCATGCGATGGCTTCATTGGAAAGCCAGCTTGTCTGACATATCGTTCACTAATCCCGAAAGGATTAGTTTAGATAAAATACCATTCTGTCCAACAAATCCTGGTTACTATTATTTTAGAGACATAATCCTGGTTAACGGATGCTACATAAATTTCATAATTGCAACCAGGGAGTCAGTTTATTTGCTGCGGATGTTCGTTCCCCTACGAAGCCCTAATTCAGCGGGGATGCGCAAGTCCACGGGTATATTACTTAGGTGGTTGATGCTCATTTCCAGTCGAGTAGTTATTAGATGTATAAGATATTGAATAAACTAAAGCTTGAACTAGATAATCATCCTTGGATGGACCCCTACTTAATCCCTGGTGCAGGCTATGCGAGCTGAAGAGCATGCATCGACGCCCTAGCCTCCAGTAACAGAGCGCGCTTGCATATGTATCGAACCTGCAGAAATGGGAAACTCGTTCGGGAAAATAAAGCTGGCTAAGAACTACTTTTATCTTCTTAAGCTAGGCCACGTGAGAAGTACATAGTACCTAGGTACACAATAATATATGATTGGGTAATTGTTGAGGCTGGCCTGGTATGTTGGCCTTTAGGGCTTCCGGATTCTTCGAAGTGCATGAATGTGTGCGTGAAATACCATACGTTCATTTTTTTAGCCGACTTTCAAGATTATCCCAACACAGTCACTAAGAATATTCACATCTTCAGTTTACCTCTTCAATTTTTTACTTCTCTGCTTGGGATAAGATCGAAATGGCCTTGTTGGTCACGCTGTTGGCCATGCCGTTTCTGACAAGGGCGGATGCAAGGGCAGATCGGAACGTGTCGCAGTTTGTTCCTGACAACAATTACAGACCGCAGAAGAGGTTCTAAACCACAGATATCGATTTATGGAGTGATGTAACTAACATTCAAATCAACAGTGGTACTACATTCGCGCTGCAGGATGAATCCATCCAACCCTGGATTCACCTCAATCAACCCTCAAAGACAGCAGAGCTAGGCGAAGCTCCATCCAGCTGTACACCCCTGACAGCCTCAACCCCGACTACATGGTGGTACGAGGACATCGCCCACAATGGCTCCTCGTCGTTTCTGTCTTCTGCGTACAGGAGCAACTACTTTGTCTTTCGCAATGTTGTGACCGGCTATGGCGCCGATAACACTAATAGCACCAACGCCGCCGCGGCTATTCAGGACGCTATTACTGTACATAATGGTAAAAACCCGAATTCTCTATATTTAGCTATGCTTCTGGTCCATAGCCTTCTTTTCGTTCCAACTAACAGTTATCTAGCTGGCCCTTCAAATGGTGGCCCGGCCAGAGGCTCTGGCAGCTATGGAACAACCGGCCAACCAGCAGTGATCTACCTCCCTGCTGGTACTTACTTAATGTCGAGAAGTATTCAGCTCTATGTCGGCACTTTGCTCGTGGGTGACCCCATCAACCCGCCAACTCTTGTAGCGGACCCCAACTTTGCAGATGACCATATCATTTACGCAAAGGACCCGAATTACGGAGGCACCGACAACTTCTACATTGGTATCAAGAACATCATTATTGACTCCACCGCTGTCAACCCCGCCACCAGCCTGGGACTCGTCGACTGGACTGTCAGTCAGGCAACGCAATTAGCCAACGTGGTTTTCAACATGCCCGACTATTCCACTGGCCATGTTGGTGTCACCGCTGAATATGGCTACAACAGTAATATCATCCTGAATGACCTGAAATTCAACGGCGGTGCCTATGGGCTACAACTTTCAGGCCAATAATGGATCTTTAAGAACATCAAAACCAGTGGTACAACCATTGGCATTTCTGCTGGAGGACACAGCGTTGTCTGCCTCTCCTGCTCTTTTGAATACGGTGCCATTGGTATTGATGCCACCGTCGTCGACGGGGTAGTTGGCGTGATTGATACCTCAGGCCTCGATCTTGAATATCTCATAAGCGGGACTAGCAGTGGCGGTGCTGGCTACTCAATTGTCCTTGAGAATGTTTCATATGACGGAACCACTGTTGCTATTGATGGTTCTGCGGTCTTGTCTGGTGATGTCTCTGATACCTGAATCTATGGTAATGTGGTAAGCAAGTGTTGTCCGATTGATGAATAGTGTCAAGTTGACATGCAGGGATCTCTCTTTGGACATTTAGTATTCCAGCGGCAGCTCCAGTGTTAGGCTAGCTACTGGTACCACAGAGACGACTCCCCGCTCTTCGTCACTTTTGTCGAATGGGAAGTATTTCATCACTCAACATCCGCCGACATTCCAGGAGTATTCTGTTGATCAAGTCCTCAATATCAAATCGATTACCAATCTTCCAGTGTATGGTGATGGTTCCACCGATGACACTGCTAACATCAATTCCATTCTCTCACAGTACGCTGGATGCTATGTAATCTACTTCCCCGCCGGAACCTACATCGTGACTGATACGATCAAGATACCCCCGGATCTCGTATCTATGGTGATGCTTATGGATCAGCTATTTCAGCCATAGGCAGTAACTACTACAACCCTGGCGCTCCGGGCACGATGATCCAGATTGGAAACGCCGGCGACGTTGGCGTTGCACAAATCGTTGATATGATTTTTACAGTTGCCGATGTTCTTCAGGGATGCAAACTGGTTAGCCTAGACAAATATCCTTGCATTATTATCGACATGCTAACTATCCTCAGGTCGAACTGAACATTGCTGGTAGCTCCCCTGGCGATGTTGGCATCTGGAATTCTCATTTCCGTATTGGAGGTGCGGCAGGCAGCTTGGTTGAAACAAACTGCGGCGGAACTCCTGACGAGTGCAAGGCGGCTTGGGGCTTGCTCCATCTCACCAGTACTTCCTCTGCCTATGTTGAGAATTTGTGGGGTTGGACTGCCGATCACGATCTGGATGGAAGTAATATTCAAACAATTTCAACTGGCCGTGGTGCACTCATCGAGGCCACTTCAGGCACCTGGCTCGTCGGAACTGCCATGGAACATCACACTCTGTACCAATATAACTATAACAACGCCAAGAACGCCGTGTCAGCGTTGCAGCAAAGGTACGCTTCATTCAACCCCGAGAGTAACTTTAGCTTGAAGCACTACTAACCTTCCTTTATTATAGTGAGACACCTTACTGGCAGGGCCCCGGCAACGACCTTGCTCCTACGCCTTGGACCGACAATCTTATCAACTCTGATCCTACTTTTGATAACTGCGAATCTGGCGACGATATCTGCTACATGGCATTTTTCGAGCGCATCTCTGGATCGTCGAATCTGTGTTTATACAACGGCATGGTATGGGTTTTCTTCAATGTCGATGGTGGCTGTTCTAGCGAGTACTGCCAAGAGAATGCCGTCGATATCACGAATTCGAGCTTACTTTACCTGTATGGCCAGCAAGTGGACTCGGTAGAGAATTCTTCTTGGAAGATGGGACCATCATAGCCACGGAAAGCGCCAACAGCGGAGGTTGGGGAGGAGTCGTAGCGGCTTATCTGTATAACTCTTAATTAATCCCCTCCCAGTTGATACATACCTAGGTATACATGTACAGTATGTTTATCTCTCCGCGCGCCTAGATCACGTCCCGCGTGGACCTTCCAAGGTTCTTATCTATCTTGATAACTTGCTTGCGCTTAAAGTTAATTCCCATCAAGACGGATATTCGGGATACGGTGAGAATACCTCTTCCTTTTCTAGTATTCTACTAACCTCCCTTTGCCTGTGTGGATGGACTGAACTCCAGCCTTATCAGTCTTCTCGTCCGTACCTTTCCGTGTTCCAATCTGGAATGCTGGATATCGTCCACGTACCCACCTCGTGGGCTTGGTACTCCCACAGTACATTGATGAATCAGACCTCTTATCTAGACTCCCGATAAGTACATAGTACTAGTACATGATTTTCTGGGGAGATGATCTCCATATGAGTGACCTATAAAACCCCCAAGCAGAGCTGCATCTGGGGGGAGAGGTGTTGACCTTTCTGCATCCCCCTACAATCATCAGTTTATCGGTTTATTGTCATGGCCATCCGAACTACTATCATCTCCGCTTTGGCGACTCTCGCTTCGGCTTCGCCTCTTCTCAATCTCCGGAGTAGCAATAGCTCGGGTTTTGCCTTCACCAACTCAAATGGGTTAAATTTCACTCAAATGAACCCTAATCTCCCCAATGTAACCATTTTTGGCACTGGTAAACTAATCCCGTTTATTCCCTGTCCGATTGGGCCTTATAATGACCGTGTGTCTATAGGAGGAACTATCGCCGGTTCTGGCTCAAGTTCAACAGCGACAACTGGCTATACGGCTGGTGCGGTTGGCATATTAACTCTTGTAGACGCTGTCCCATCTATACTCAATGTCTCGAATATCGCCGGTGTCCAGATAGCCAATGTTGGCAGTGAAGATATCACATCCGACATCCTAATCAGGCTATCTAAGGATATCAACAAGTTAGTTTGCGACGATCCGACTATGGCCGGCGCTGTTGTCACCCATGGCACCGACACTCTGGAGGAGACAGCCTTTTTCCTTGATGCCACAATCAACTGCGGTAAACCCGTTATCATTGTTGGGGCCATGCGTCCTTCCACTGCTATTTCGGCCGATGGACCATTCAACCTATTGGAGGCGGTCACTGTGGCAGCGTCTCCCAAGGCTCTCAATCGTGGTGCTATGGTAGTCATGAACGATCGCATCGCATCTGCCTACTATGTCACTAAGACTAATGCCAATACCATGGATACGTTTAAGGCAATTGAGATGGGTTTCTTAGGAGAGATGATCTCCGATACCCCCTTCTTCTTCTATCCCCCTGTTCAGCCCACCGGCAAAGTACCTTTTGATATCACGAATGTAACGGAAATCCCACGGGTGGATATTATCTTTGCACATGAGGATATGCATAACGACACGCTGTATAATGCTATCGCGAGTGGTGCTCGGGGTATTGTGGTAGGTTTCTCTCTCTTACATCAGCGAAAATATCGGTCTGATACATAGAGTAACCGGTCACAGATTGCCGGGGCCGGAGCAGGAGGTGTTAGCACTACGTTTAACAATGCTATGGAGGATGTCATCAACTGCTTGCACATCCCAATCGTACAGAGCATGCGCACAGTCAATGGCGAAGTGCCTCTATCAGACGTTAATAGCACCACTGCAACTCATATTGCAAGTGGCTACCTAAACCCCCAGAAGTCCCGTATTCTGTTGGGTCTGTTGCTTGCAGAGGGGAAGAACCTGACAGAAATTGCCTCGGTGTTTTCTCTTAACACTGATGCTTAGTCAAATCTTCCAGGGAGATGAAACAGTACACGACCGTTGTATGCCAGCAACAGAGATTTAAGATGAGCCAGTCACGAAGCCCGGGAAAGGCAGCAACACTTCCTAGGTAGGAGAAGAACTTCAGGTAAATATTAAAACATGCAGATGTCAAGACAGAAGGCAGGAAATTTTGTACATGTCGCTATACCGAGGTAGGTATGCTGAAAATGAAGCTACCCATCATTGGCCATCAATGGTCAAAACCAGGCTCTTCCTCATGCTTCCATCTTCACTATTGCATGATTCCTGTATATAAAGCCACAATAATTCAAGAAAAGTTCAAGCAAAACAGACAGTATATTGTATATCATTCCTTTGCATTTCCATCTACGGCAGGCGGTGTACATACGACTTTTCTGCCATGCAAGTCGTCATAGGGCGGGTAGCCCCGCAATTTGCATACAGTACATTTTTAGAGTCATAAGTTTTCCTTCCTTTGCATCCCATCCAGAAAAGAAAAACACCATGGCGAAGACAGAGCCTACGCTGCCAATCCCTGGCAAACGAAATATTCTCATTACCAGCGCACTCCCATATGTAAATAATACAGCTCATTTGGGGAACGTGTCAGGCAGTGTTCTCCCAGCAGACGTCTTTGCTCGCTACAACAGGGCGCGAGGGTTTCCCACGCTCTATATTTGTGGTTCCGTTAGTCTCAACTTTCTCTTCAACTTTGTATTTGTATCCAAAGACTAATCGATCAAAAAAATTGATCATAGGATGAATACGGAACTGCTACCGAAACCAAAGCCCTCGAGGAAGGAGTAACACCAGAAGAGCTATGCGCAAAGTACCATGCTATCCACAAGGGTATCTATGACTGGTTCAATATCGAATTTGACATCTTTGGCCGGACGCCAACGGCACACCAGACAAAAATTGTGCAAGATGTTTTCCGCGGGCTGTGGGAGAACGGGTATATCGAGGAGCGAGAGACTACCCAGCCTTACTGTCCCGTGGAAGGTCACGCGACTTTTCTTGCGGATCGATTCGTTGAGGGAGAATGTAGTATTTGCGGCGACCCTGGCGCGCGGGGAGATCAATGCGACAAATGCGGTAATTTGTTAGATCCGCTAAAACCAGATGCAAAAGAAGGAGGAGAAGCAGGACAGGGGGAAGAAGACGGGGACATCGAGGCTAGAGCTACAGGCTGGCTCATAAACCCGCGCTGCAAGCTTGATGGGGCTACCCCCGAGAAAAGGAAAACGAAACATCTTTATTTGCGGCTGGATGCGCTCAAGGACAAGATTGTGCCTTGGTTTGAGAAAGTAAGCAAAGAGAATGAGTGGAGCATCAATACGACCTCGATTGTGCAGTCGTGGATAGACAGGGGATTGAAGCCCCGTGCCATTACTCGGGATATCAAATGGGGAGTGCCGATTCCCACAGGAATCAAGGGTCTGGACGAAGAAACTTATAAGAACAAAGTGTTTTATGTGTGGTTTGATGCGTGCATTGGCTACGTCTCTATTACAGCCAACTACACGGATGGAGATAATCTCGACGGCACCAAGTGGGAGAAATGGTGGAAAAATCCCGAGGATGTCTCCCTCTTTCAATTCATGGGCAAGGATAACGTGCCCTTTCACACCATCATTTTCCCCGGTTCGCAATTAGGTTCCGGCATGAAGTGGACTCAGGTGCACAAGATTTCAGCCACGGAATACCTCAACTACGAAGGCGGCAAGTTTAGCAAATCCAAGGGCGTTGGAGTCTTTGGCACCAGCGCCAAGGATACTGGCGTCGATGCCGATATCTGGCGGTTTTACTTGCTCGCCCGCCGTCCAGAGTCCAATGACACTGAGTTCAAATGGGACGACTTTGTTAATATCAATAACAACGAACTCCTCAAGAACCTGGGCAACCTTGTGGCGCGTGTCACTAAGTTCTGTATTGCTAAGATGGACGGCGTGGTTCCTGCGCATTCTGAAGCGGCAGCTTCATCCATCCTTGCGGAGCATGAAGGCCAGGTCAACGCGCATCTGAAAGCATACAATACCTTCATGGACGCCACCAAATTGCGCCAAGCGCTCACCGAGCTCATGCACATCTCATCCTTGGGGAACAAGCTCCTGCAGGACAACAGGCTTGATAATCGTCTCTTCACCGAAGAACCCGACCGGTGTGCGGCCGTCATCAGCATTGCCCTCAACCATCTGCACCTGCTTGCCAACATTCTCTCCCCTTTTATGCCCAAGACATCCAAATCTATCTTTGAGCAACTCGGCACCGAACCAGTTGCAAAAATCCCCGAACAGTGGACGCCAGGATCTGCGTTGAAACCGGGCCACAAACTCGGGGAATCAAAGCTCCTCTTCTCCATGATTCCAGCCTCCAAGATCGAGGAATGGCGCGAGGCGTTTGGTGGCGAGGAAGTGCGCAAACAGAAAGCGCTCGAGGCTGAGAAGGCAGCTGCTAAGAAGGCGGCGAAGGAGAAGGAGAAGGAGAAGAAGAGATTGAAGAAAGAGGCGGCTGCGAAACAGAAGGCTGCAGAGACTGGTGCTGATGCGGCTGCTACGGAATTGGAGAAGAAGTTGACGATTGATGATGGAGAGAAGAAGCTTCCCTAGATATGGTTATGATAAAGTATATGTTTTGGCTAGAGGAAATTGCAAGTGGCCTTATACTGTGATAGATAGCAAGAAGACTGTCTTATGAACTTGAAGTGAATGTAGCATTCGTACAATTGATAAGTCTCTTTATCATTACCATTAACGAATGCATGTCCTAGCCTGGGACAATGTTCGGAGTCTCTACCTAGGTACCTAATGCCCCTCGAATGACATATATCTAATTCTCGATCTCATCCATCTACTGCGGTGGCCGTAGAATCGTCCTCCCCCTTGGACCCCCATACTCATACGTAACCAAAGCACTATTCGCATCCAACGCCATAATGCCCGGCCAAAAGCTCGACGCCGGCGACACAACAACAGGCGGACTCCAAACAATCTTCCCATTACACGGCGCCGTGGCAAAGGACACCTTAACCGCCGCATTTTGAACCCAACTCACCCTGGTAGCATCATCATCCGTCATAAACACCACGGCCAGCGACCCATCCCCAAACGACGCAATCTGCGGCGCACCCGCATTATGCCCGCGCGGAGGCACATACACCGAATGACGATGCTCCCACGTCGTGCCATCATCGTACGAAATCACAGCCTCAACATTGAAATGAGGCGCATACCGCGTCGTCTCAAACACCATCACCAGCGCCATCCGCCCGTCGCCACTGTCCACCGTCTGCGTGATCCCCGTCATCCCATCCCGGAATCTATCCTTGTCGCCTTCCACGCAGCGCGGCACAGACCACGTCTTCCCCAAATCATACGACACCACCTGCATCGTGCGCTGATCATCCGGCGCAAACTCATGCGAATAAATCAACTGCACCTCCCCATGCGCCCCATTCCGCATAAAGGGCTCCCAAATCCCCAATGGCGGATCCTTCTCCGCCGCCTGCGACAAATACCGCCATGTAGCGCCGGAATCTCGAGACTCAAAAACGGTCAGACGGAAGTGTCTAATCCCTTCCAAATCACCGGCACGATTAGTCCCAAAATCATGGTTCCGAAACGCAGCTAGCACATGGCCCGGCCGGATTTCGAGGATGTGTAAGTTGTCGATTTCAGCGTGCCCGCGCGTCACTTCGCTGAAGTCGTGGAAGGTGTGTCCATTGTCGGTTGATTTGGAGATTTTGAGGACCCGGAGTTTATCCATGCGCCCTTCTTCGCGCCAGGTGAAGCCCGCGAGGATTGTGCCGTCGTTCAGACGGGCGAGACGGATGTATGTGCCGTTGGATCTGTCGGCGTCGGAGATGTCGCGCTCGTCTTGGTTGATGATTAGGCTGTTGTTGTACATGTTGTTGTTGTTGTAGCTGTGGTTATAGTTTTGGTTGGAGCTGGGGCCTGTCGTCCATGGTGCTGCTTGAGGTGCTGTTGGTGGTGCGCCCGCCCAGACTGGCGGGTGCGGAGGTATAGGCGGAACTTGAGATGAATCTGATGAGGATAACCCGAACCGTTTAAGGAGTTTGTGACCGACGCCTGGCATTTTGTATATCCTTGATGTTGTTGATTTAATATATTTAGAGCGGGGAAGAGAAGTTGTATTCGTAAGTTGAGATGACGGCGACATAGATGGACTGAAACGCACTAGCCACTGCTATGATGTCATATGTATGGCCACTCTTAACTATACAGAAAAGGAACTTGAGATGGGTAAATGAGTTGAATCGACAAATTCATAAAAAAAAGGAAATGAGATATGGAGAGAACGCCGTAAACATGAATTAGACAAAATAGACAGGCAAGGCCTAACTATGAAATTGATATAATATGGACATTCTGGTATAAACTCGCAACATACCAACCTGTCGAACGACTCGCACCATTGGAAGCAGACAATATTTGATTTGAGACACTCAAGACTGTGATAGTGTTCGGAGTATTCTTTCTTGTGTTGATTTGAATACTAGAAACGGGAAACACAAGCACCTGCATCCACGTAGCTTTCCTCAAACGTCCTTTGCATTATTTACTGATTTATCATTGTTTTTTGTTTTCTTTTTTTTGTATTGTTTTTCCTTCCCTAAGCCTGAGCAGTTGCGGCAGTTTCCTTGAACGCCTTGGTTGTATCAGCTAGGTTGGTGGCTGCTGCTGCTGCAGGTCGCTTCGATTCGTAATTCTTAATAGCAGCCTTGATGGCATCCTCGGCCAAAAGGGAACAGTGCAGCTTGACAGGTGGCAAGCAGAGTTCGTTTGCAATCTGAGTGTTTTGAATCTTTCCGGCTTCCTCCACTAAAGATAGAAATAACATGATTAGCTTTATGTTTCCGAGTTGGGACTTAGCAAACGGAACAACATACAGGTCTTTCCGGCTAGAAGTGTCGTGAGATATGAGCTGGAAGCAATGGCGCTGCCGCAGCCGAATGTCTTGAATGCTGACTTGACGATCTTGCCAGTCTTTTCGTCAACTTGAATGTCAAGGCGAATCTATGGTTTATTGTTAGGTTGGCTCATTTTGAGGTAGTAGTAGTTGAATGGACATACAACATCACCACACTAAAGAACGTGTTAGTGAGAACTTGACTGGAAGACAGTGGCACATATGGGTCATAATACATACTGCTGGAGCTCCGACAAGACCAGATCCGACATCTAAAGATCTATAACAATGTTAGATTGGATAACAGCTCGGCACAGAAGGCGACAGTGTCTAATCTGACGTACTTGCGATCCAAAGAGCCGACTATTGTCACAGTTAGTATATTTCATAGCCAAAAGAATATAAAATAAGAATTGCTAAACATGGCTAGCATGGTAGAGGAATGAAACAACGAATAAATCGTCGGACGGTGCACCATATCGACGAACAACGTGAATATAAAGCCTGAGGATGAGTCATTGCTGTACTCGAGCAAGTAGTTCAGGCCACAATGAGGTCGTCCTTATGACTCTCATATCGAGGGGTAAACGTTCTAGCAGGCCGGCAGTTCGATGAAGGATGGTGAATGTTCGCACGCTCGAAAGCTTTCCAATATCGACGAAGAAAAGAGACACGATCGGTCAAATAATCAATATTACCAAGGGTAAAAATAGCCGAAACAATGATCCCTATCCCAAATATTGACTCGAGAAATAATTGCGAATTCGTCTGTCGTGACATGGTGCACCCATTCCGATAACATATCATATCCATCGCGCGGAAAAAGAACGAACAGAAAGACAAAAAATGCATACCATTTCTCGGGTTTGTGTAATGATCTAACAGTTTGAGTAGGTCAGCATTTAGAACATAAGCATATCACAAAGTCAAGAAGCAAAAAACATATCTTTTTCGTGATATCCCCGGCGAGCGGCCACAGTTAGGACCGGCAGAGCTGGAGACCGCAAAACCGGTCGTGCCGAGAGCGTATGTCCCGCGCGCACAATATTTCTGACGGGATTCATGATGATTTCGCTGCTGCTAATATTGTCTTCGTCGACTGCAGGTTATATGAAAAATAAAAAGAGGGGAGATTGTAGTCGTTGTTGGAGAGCGATGAACGTGAAGTAATTTTGTGGCGAGCGAACTTCGAAGAATCACTAAGCAGGAAGGGCGCGATCCATCGGTGACGTGAAATTGAGTCACGTGGGTTCCGGCATCGGCGTTTTCGGGGCAGAAGTTATCAGATCTCCGGAATTCGCCAATGGAAAGCGCGAAAATAAGCGGGGAGTGTTATCAGATCATCGGATATAACTTCGAGGGGTAATGCCACCAATCAGAGCTGTCAGTCTTAAGACCGACCCCGAGCACTTCTCCGGAGTCCGCGGGCTCTCCAATGATCATTTAGCTCGTCGTCGTTCATTTTGATACACTGTTAAGTTTTAAGACAGATTCAGTGGCTATGCTACTACTTCTTGGATTAGCTGACCTTGCGTAGCATCGTTGATCCTCTAAATATTGGAGACAATATTCGCATTGTTCAACAACTTTGAAATTGTTTACGGAGATGATATTGAGAGCCTTGGCTTGATCTGGGTGGGCTCGCTAGGTGCTATCATCGTCACCTTTACAGGGAGATAGCGTGGCAGTCAAACTCTACCCTTTTCAGCACCCCTTTGTCATGACTTGGATATTCAAGAAGGAATCTAGGTATTCGGCAATTCCCAGTGCCTTGTGATCTATTCAAAGAATTCCAATGATAGCAAGCAATGTTTAAAGTCGTTATCACTGACTGAAAGATTGTCTGAGCCAGTCGAAGATAAAGCTGTCTAGAGCCCTCGCATTTTTCTAAAACACATCAGCACCAGAACTCTCCCTCCAGTTTTTATGATTTTCATGACATCTGTAGGATTACTTACCGCTCTGATCTTACCAGAAATTGATATTGGTGTTATGTATGCCGTATGGGGATTTCGAGAGGTCCATCAAACTGCCATCTGAGCCTGGGGACTCTGGGCAAATCCATGATTGATTAAAATAGAATACCAACCAGCCATCTAGTTCCGCGGCTTCGACAAGGTTGATTTCGTGGCCCCGTACATGGTATATTCTGCGAGGGAAAGTGGGAATCTACGTAGACAATCAATGTGCTAGTTATAAGCCGAATACAAGGCTAAGGCAGCCGCAAATTTCGAATCTATCGAAACCATCATACAGCACTAGAAGTAGATGCAATAAATCAAGTACACACTATATAACAACTCCTTGCATGGTAACTACTCGCTAGTACTGTACAGTGTATAACTACGAGGTAGTTAACTAGTTCATAAGGATGAGGCCTTTCGTTTTGTTGTAACTTGTTACAGATTCAAAGTCGAGCGAAGTCAGCCGGATAGGCCGCTTTCCGATGCCGAGCGCCAAGCCCTAATACACATTTTAAAAGTAAATAGTGGGGCCAAGCCAAGGCCCGCGTATATAGACGAGTCGGCCAATGAGAAAAACCTGTGTACGAGCCCGGATACCACTCAGCGAGTCAGCCGTAGCGAATACGATGCATAAAACATCAACTTCGTTAGATGCTAGACATATCGCCGTTTCACTTAAATCATGATTGCTTCGGATTCCTCGTGCACCGAGAAGGTCGAACCATCTGGAATCAAGATTGCCACTTTTGACTCATTGTGAGTCCTTACGTTAGTTAATACGCGCCGACAAGTCGAATCATACAGACAATTCATTGTTGTTTACTCCGTACAGTGCACATACGTAATGAGACATGGACAATGTGCAGTGCACATGCCACACTGAGTCTCACTGCTGTAAGTGTTGCAAATATGCAAATAATGTAGGGGATGAAGAGATGCGTAATTACTCCGTACATGATGTGTATTTTTCGTGTTCAAGACTCGCCTTCCATTGGACCGATTATTTAGGGCGGTCACGTGGCAGCAAATCGTGGCCAATCAGGCTGCATATCCGCGCACGGCAGCCGGAACGATGCGCATCCGGTGGGAGAATTACACTGTATCGCTGTATTGTGTATTGCAGCATAAGTGCTAAGCGAAGCATATCTCTCCGCTATACGCTCGGACCCGGGAAGAGGTCTTAATCATTTATGTTTTCACGCAGTGCCAGCGCCTTATAAGCCATTACTACGTAGTTCCGTAATCGTTCGGATACAAGCGAACTTAATGCCGGTGTTTCATCAGGTTAGGGCACTACCAGATAGATCCCGTATACGACTATACGTGTATACGCGATTGCGCAGACGGATTTTAGGCTGCCATCTTTAAATTGAACATTTCGATCGAATTTTCGTCCGGAATGGGACGCGGCCCCACGGCGCTGCACGTCCCGATTGGCTGAGAGCGCGGCCCAACCGTGGGTATTGCTGGCCCTCCTGTTTTTATTTTGCCCTTCTTTAACTGTTTTGGGTAACCGCCATGCGGCTAGAGTCGAGCCGGACCCAGCTGAAATCCTGCAGTTATGCGTCTAGATGTTATATACGTCTGCTTTAGTTCCCCGACTGAACGCTTTTTTATTCCTCCAATCCTCCTCTCCTGACCGTACGGCTGGACTAGTATTCGTCCTCAGGCTGTGTGAATCGGGATAGGAAGAGATAGGAATATCATACACCCAATTGTTTATGAAGAAGACCAACGCTTTCGACAAGATAACTACAACAACACCTAAAACAGGAAAGGAGAGAGAAACCACAACAACCTCATTAATACAAGGGGCAGGGGACGACCGGAGTCAGGATGTCGTTCGCTATCAACCACAACCCCCCGCGGTCGCAGTCCGTCGTGAGCCATAATCTCAGCGAAGACAGGGTCATCAGCCACACCTTCAGCGAGGAGCATGTCACGAGCACCCAGGATGTCAGCCTCGAGTCGTACCTCGAGAAGAGCGAAGATGACGAGACCCTGCAGGAACGCGAGGAAAAAGTAGAGGCCGAAGTAAGCAACCTCGCCCGCAGACTGACGCGCCAATCTACTCGGTTTTCCACCAAAGGCAATCTCGCCAACCCATTCATGAACGATGACCCTGAATCGACCATCAACCCGCACAGTCCCAATTTCCGAGCCCGGGACTGGATCAAGATGTTGTTGGAAGTCCGCTCTCAGGATCCCGTTAAATACCCAGTTCGGAAGGCGGGTCTTTCCTTCCGCGACTTGGGCGTGCACGGCTTTGGCTCCCCAACCGACTATCAAAAAGACGTTCTGAACTCTCTCCTGGAGATCGGCACTGTTGTGCGCCAGCTTGCCGGGGGCAAGAAGAACAAAATCCAAATTCTTCGTGACTTCGATGGCTTGATCAAAAGCGGTGAGATGCTTGTCGTGCTGGGACGACCGGGAAGTGGTTGTTCCACCTTCCTGAAGACCATTGCCGGAGAAATGGGCGGTATCAACATATCTGAGGGCTCGGTGTTGAACTATCGAGGTAGGTATCTACTCTTTTTCTCTTCCCTCCTCATTCTGCGTTTTGCATTCGTCGTTAACTAGCTTTCTCAGGTGTCCCTGTCAAGGAAATGCACAACAACTTCAAAGGTGAAGCCATTTACACCGCTGAGACCGATGTTCACTTCCCCCAGCTGTCCGTTGGCGATACTCTGAAGTTTGCTGCCCTTGCCAAAACCCCTCGCAACCGCTTTGATGGAGTTTCTCGAGATCAATATGCTGAACACATGAGAGACGTCGTCATGGCAATGCTTGGTCTTTCCCATACAATCAACACACAGGTTGGTAACGACTTCATCCGTGGTGTCAGTGGTGGCGAGCGAAAGCGTGTCAGTATCGCTGAGGCAACCTTGAGTATGGCTCCCCTTCAATGCTGGGATAACAGTACTCGAGGTCTCGACAGTGCAAACGCATTGGAGTTCTGTAAGAACTTGGGTCTCATGAGCAAATACGCTTCTACCAGCGCTTGCGTTGCTATCTACCAGGCTTCTCAAAGTGCCTATGATCTCTTTGATAAGGTGACCGTGCTTTACGAAGGAAGGCAAATCTATTTCGGCCCCGCAGATGAGGCCAAGCAGTTCTTTGTTGACATGGGCTTCCACTGTCCCGAGCGCCAAACCACCGCAGACTTCCTTACATCACTCACCAGTCCTCAGGAGCGACTGGTTCGTCCAGGCTATGAGGGTCGTGTTCCTCAAACCCCCGACGAGTTCGCTAGGGCGTGGAAGGCTAGCGAATCCCATACGCGATTGATCCGGGAAATTGAAGAGTTCGAACGGGAACACCCCATCGGCGGCCCTTCCCGTGATGCCTTCATTGATGCTCGTAGAGCCATGCAATCAAAACGGCAGCGAACCATGTCTCCGTACACCATTTCCGTGTGGGAACAAATTACCCTTTGCACCAATCGTGGCTTTCAACGTCTCAGGAAAGATTCCAGTCTGACAGTCAGTGCCTTGATTGGTAACTTCTGTATCGCTTTGATTGTTGCATCTGTCTTCTACAACCTTGACGTTAACACGGCGAGTTTCTACTCACGCGGTGCCTTACTCTTCTACGCCGTACTTCTCAGCGCGTTTGCCAGTGCCCTAGAGATTTTGACCCTTTACGCGCAACGCCCTATTGTGGAGAAACAAGCCCGCTATGCCTTCTACCATCCGTTCGCCGAGGCCATTGCATCTATGCTTTGTGATGTGCCCTACAAGCTTACAAACTCGTTTACCTTCAATATTCCCCTTTATTTCATGACCAACCTGCGCCGCACTGCCGACGCCTGGTGGACGTTTTGGCTTTTCTCCATCGTTACTACATTCATGATGTCTATGATCTTCAGAACCATGGCTGCGACATCTCGATCTCTGTCACAAGCTCTCGTTCCTGCTGCTCTCATGATTCTTGGAATGGTCATCTACACTGGATTCGTCATCCCGACAAAAGATATGCTTGGTTGGTCTCGTTGGATGAACTACATCAACCCTATCGCGTATTCATTCGAGAGTCTTCTGGTCAACGAGTTTGCTGATCGTCTCTTTGAATGCTCTGATATCGTGCCTGGAGGAGGTAGTTACGATTCCGTTTCGATGCAATACCGAACCTGCGGCGTAACGGGTGCTGCTCCCGGTTCCACTGTCGTACAGGGATCGGACTATCTCAGAGTGAGCTTTGACTATGTTAAATCACACGAGTGGAGGAACCTTGGAATTTTGTTTGCTTTCATGATTTTCTTCGCCTTCACCTACCTTGTTTCCACTGAGTACATATCGGAGCAAAAGTCCAAGGGCGAGGTTCTCCTGTTCCGTCGAGGTCACAAGGGGTCAAATCTTGCTTTCACACGCAGCTCCGATGATCTGGAGTCGTCTATTGACGCTAACGGCGCCCGTATTGATGGAGAAAAGAGTGTAACCCCTGATTCTGGCAATGGCAACTCAGCCGCTCCTTCAACAACAGCCCCTGCAGCGCCCACGGCACGGATCCAACGTCAAACTGCTATCTTCCAATGGGAGGATGTCTGTTACGATATCAAGATCAAGGGAGAACCCAGGCGTATTCTTGACCATGTCGACGGTTGGGTTAAGCCCGGTACATGTACAGCATTGATGGGTGTCTCTGGAGCGGGCAAAACGACCTTGCTTGATGTCCTGGCCACACGTGTTACAATGGGTGTTGTTACTGGAGAAATGCTTGTGGATGGACGCCAAAGGGATATGTCATTCCAGCGAAAGACTGGTTATGTGCAACAGCAGGACGTTCATCTGGCTACTGCAACCGTTCGCGAAGCTCTTGAATTCAGTGCTCTGTTACGCCAGCCCGCGCACCTGTCCCGTAAGGAGAAACTGGACTATGTTGAAGAGGTTATCCAACTCCTCGGCATGGAGGCCTATGCTGATGCAGTTGTTGGTGTTCCTGGTGAAGGATTGAACGTTGAGCAGCGTAAACGACTGACCATCGCGGTTGAATTGGCTGCCAAACCCCAGCTTCTTCTGTTTTTGGACGAGCCTACGTCAGGTCTTGACAGCCAGACTTCGTGGTCTATTCTGGATTTGATTGATACTTTAACCCAACATGGACAAGCGATTTTGTGTACCATTCATCAGCCCTCCGCTATGCTGTTCCAGCGATTTGATCGTCTGCTCTTCCTGGCCAAGGGCGGAAAGACAATCTATTTTGGTGAAATCGGTGAAAATTCAACCACGCTGTCGAACTACTTTGAACGCAACGGTGCCACGCCCTTGCCTGCTGGTGAGAATCCAGCAGAGTGGATGCTGGAGGTCATTGGGGCAGCGCCAGGATCGCACACTGATATCGATTGGCCAAATGTCTGGCGACAGAGTCCCGAGTATGGTAAGGTGAAGGAGCACCTAGCTGAGCTAAAATCTACCCTATCACTCAAGGAACCAGAGAGCAGCTCCCAAGATCCAGGAGCTTTCAGAGAATATGCCGCGCCATTCTATATTCAGCTATGGGAAACCTCCCGCCGAGTGTTCACTCAGTATTACCGCACGCCCGTCTATATCTGGTCGAAGTTTGCACTTACTGTCTTGTCAGCCTTGTACATTGGATTTTCATTTTTCCACGCCAAGAAATCCATCCAAGGACTTCAGAATCAAATGTACAGTGTGTTCATGATGATGACTATTTTCGGCAACTTGTGTCAACAAATCATGCCTCTCTTCGTGACTCAGCGTGCTGTTTACGAAGTCCGCGAACGCCCTGCTAAGGTATACTCTTGGAAGGCATTTATGGCCTCCAACATCTTCGTGGAACTGCCCTGGAACACACTCGTGTCTGTGCTTATGTTCGTCTGCTGGTATTACCCTATCGGTATGTATGAGAACGCCAAACCCACGCACACTGTCAACGAGCGCTCCGGTCTCATGTTCTTGTTAATTTGGGTGTTCTTGCTTTTCACATCTACGTTTGCGCACATGGTCATTGCTGGAATCGAGGTTGCTGAGACGGGCGGCAACATTGCTACATTACTCTTCTCCCTCTGTTTGATTTTTTGCGGTGTTCTCGCGACTCCCGAACAAATGCCCGGATTCTGGATCTTCATGTACCGCGTTTCGCCGTTTACATACCTCGTGCAGGGCATGTTATCTACTGGTCTTTCGGGTACGACTGTCCAATGTGCAGCCGAGGAATACATCAAGTTCAACCCTGCTCCTGGGTTTGACACGTGCGCGAGCTACATGAAGGATTACATCAGTGCTGCTGGTGGCTACTTGAAAGTTCCCAATGCTACATCGAACTGCGAATTTTGCAGTATCGCCGAAACAGATGTCTACCTAGCCGGGGTTTCGGCCTACTTTTCGCAGGCATGGCGCAACTTTGGCCTGATGTGGGTATACATTATCTTCAATGTTTTTGGCGCCGTCTTTATCTACTGGCTAGCTCGTGTGCCCAAGGGCAACAAGTTTTCCGGCTCGTCTTGAAAAGTTTCGGAATATGCCACATAGTTACTACACTTTTCTCTCTCCTTCTCTCTTTTCTTTTCTTTTCTTCTTTTTTATCATGAGGTCCTGTCCTGTCTGTTTCCTCTCCCATCCCGACTGTACAACAAAACACATCAATCATTGCTCTTTTCTTTTTGTTTTCTTATCCTCTACATCATACCTACCTCAGGAAAGCGGAACTGATCGTGACCATGCCCTCTTTTAATTTGTCTAGATTTTTTTCTTTCTCTTGTCTTTCGATTGCACAAAGTTTTTTTTTTTTTTTTTTTCTTCTTCTTTTCTTGCATCTTTTTGTTACTTGTTGGATTTTAATGACGTTCAATTGCCGGACCTAGATATTTTATACACAGGCATATAGAATATAATACTGTCAAGATTATATACAGTTTATGACGACCAGGTTGTAAGAGGATTCGGGACCGGGATTGAATCGGGGCGAGCTACGAAGTCGGTTTTAAATTATATGCGCTCTCATCAGTTGACGTAACAAGCGAGGGTAGGTGCATGATGGTATGCTAGATGGCTATGCGAAGTACCTATGTAGTAAGTGAGGGTGAGCACGGGCTAAGTTTGGTGGCCTCTTGTTGGGCTAATTATAACGGCTTTATTTTAGAAGTTATGCTAGTAAAGAGTGCTTATTGCAAAGTTGTCAACACTGGAGAACATGTAACTATTCAAATCTTTACTACGCACAGCCAATCAGAGCACGGAGAATCCGGCCAATCATCGCGCCCCGCCAAGCATCACGCTTTGTCAGCTCTTCACAACTGAGCCAAATATAAACATCAAGATCAAGATCAAATAACATATATAAATAAACACATACATCCATGGCAACCACCAACCATGACAGCCCCTCCCTCCAACAGTTCCTCTCCCCCCTAACAGCCCCCCTCTCAGAACCTTCCCTCTACCGTCTCTCCTACCACTTCTCCAAAACATACAAGCATCTAGCTGCCTGCTCGACGGAGTATTTCTTCCCCACACCAATCACGCATCTGCCCACTGGCCGCGAGCAAGGCCGGTATTTGGCCGTGTACGTGGGCCTGTATTATCTGCACGTGGGCTTTATCGAGTTACTTGGCTGTGATGATCATGGACTCAACCATGAAGGATTCAACCAAGGATTCAATCAAGGATCAAATCAAAGATTCGAAGAATATGCCGCTTCCTCCAGAAGGAGAAAGAATAATAATATCTCCGTCCGCAGAACGCTGGAAAAGGCCTGGCCGATTGAAGCGCGGCTGAAATGGGAGCATCCCGTCGAGTTTTTCGCGTGGATTGGCGGTTGTATTGCTGAGGTTGTGGGGGATAGTATGCGGAATGATTGTAGTCCTGATATTGACACTGACACGGACACGAGGGAGGAGTTGGTTGCTGGGGTTTCGTTTTGTTTTCCTATTGTGTGAGTTCTTCTATCGCTTGCTTTTGTTTTCTTTTTTGGTTGCACGGCTAAATTGGTGAATGACAGACAAAGATCCCTCGATGAAGCCGTGCTTTTACCAACCGGTAAAGGATTCGCGCTCACGTCAGATCTGAATCTGCAGCAGGCACTATTGGATGGGTATGAATGTCACATTCGACCTCAATCACCTACCTCGTCTGAAGCATATGACAAAAATGAATGGCAAGAAGAGGAAGAAGAAGAAGAGCGAACAACAAAACGACGCAAAAAGCACCTATCACTCCCAAAACTGAAAATAGCAGCAATGACCAACGACACCGTAGCCACCTTTGCCTCGCTAGCATATACCATCAAATCGCTGCATGCCGTGGCCAGCAACAGCCGCGTGGTCATGGGCTTGGTAGTAGGCGCAGGATGCAATGCGACTGTGCCCATGAAAGTGGCGAGTCTGCATCCGTCCAAGACGGAGTTTATCACTGCCGTCGACGATTCTGATGCTGACACAACTACAAGTGCAAATATAAACGCAAACAACACAAATGTAAATACAGAAAAAGAAACTCTGGTCAGCACAGAATGGACCCTTCTCCCCTCCAGCCAGCCCCTCCTGGACATGGACCTAATGACGCGCTGGGACAAACATAACGAATCCCACTCGCAACCCCCCGGCTTCCAGCCCATGGAATACATGGTCGGCGGCCGGTACATGGGCGAACTGGTGCGCCTGATCGTGCTCGAATATTTCACGGACATCCTCAACACCCCGCGTGACATTTTGCCATGGCGCTTGCTCGAGAGCGGCGGGCTGACGATGGAATTTATATCGTTGAATGTCGCGTCACCACCACAACCACCACCACCAACAACACATACTTATAATAATAATAACAACGAAGAGGAAACGGAAGATAACGCCCTCGCCGCACTTCTCAACACCCGCCTCCCCTCCGCTAAGGGCTGGACATGGAACGCCGAAAAGGCCCGTATCCTACGCACAGTCGCCTACGCCGTGCAATCGCGGTCTACTGCCATCATCGCCGCTGCCACCATCGGCCTACTAGCATGCACCGGCGAAATCCACCTCAGAAATCCCGACCAGCCGTCTTCCCTCAACGACGAGGATGAAGATGCCAACAACAACAACAAAGATAATACACCCCACACCGACAAAAACGAAAAGGAAAAAGAAAAGGAAACTTGGAACCACGGCCCCGAAGAACTCGTCGTCGCTTTCAGCGGCGGCGTAATCCAAAACTATCCACTCTACAAGGAGAATGTGCAGCGACACATTGACCGGTTGCTAGTACACGGCGGACCGCAGCAAGGTGGGAAGAGTATATTGCTGCGCGAGGTTAGTGATGGGGGCATTATTGGGGTTGGGGTTTTGGCGGGTTGTTCGGTGTCGGTGAGGAGGGGGATTGAGGGGATTGTTGGGTCGAGGTTGGATGTTTGATTTAAACTTCTACGTAGTAAAGATGAGAAGAGAAAAGATGATGTATTGGAGTGGATAACTTTCCCTAGCCATGCGAGATTCCCATGAACATGAACATGTGTATGTAATGCATGGGACCGGCGTTGCAGTCAACGCAGTGATAATATAAAAATCCAAGAAAAAAACATATACGCCGTATGATTTGATAGTTGAAGAAAAGAAACCGAAAAAGAAAGAAAAAGAAAACATCCAAGTCTGTCCACGGTACAATAGGAAAGAATATGGATACTGGCTATTGAGCCTGCTTCCATCTTGTATCCGGCAACGACACCTTCCACGAAGGACAGGACAAACGACTAAAACTCAGTTTGGCGCAATATTTGCCCTCCTTGCCACGACATCTGGTGCAGCGATCGGTGATAGCTTCCACTTTGAGCACATTGGCTAGGTTTGTCTTGTTCAGCCAGCACTGTAGATGCTCCCGACTCCCGCGTCCTACTTTGCATTCCTTCACTTCTGAGTAGTCGCCAATAAACCGATGCACGACGAACTCGTGCATATGTTTCTTTGAGAGGGAGTTTGTGAAGTCCCGGAATTTGAAATACAGCGTATCACAGCCCATGCACATGGCCTGGCTCGTGTCTTTGCTATCTCCGTCCACCACTGTTGGATCCCATTCGCCATCGTCCGCCATGTCCAAACAGTGGGCAAGAATACTGCGATGAGGACAGGGAACGAAGGCATTGGTTTCAAGTTTTTTCAGAGATTCCTTGATCTTTTCGGGCTGAAGTCCCTTGATGTTGTAAAGATTGTGCAACATGAGCTGTCTGTTCTTCGGCGTCAAGAACGGCTGCACGGAAAACGTCAACTTCACGGCAGCTGCGACGGCATGACATTCATGACGAAGAGTCTCGTTCATTGCAACATCGCCAACGTACTTCGTAATGCTCTCCGGGGGTGCTTCAGCCAGTGCTTTTTGCAAGCTCACACATTTCTTGAATGTGAGGTAGATGTGTGGACACAGTTGAATGAGGCCCGGTGTCTTGCAGTACCGATCTTGGGGTGGCTGGTAGATCTCGGTAGCGAAAAATTCATCTCTAGGATGAAGACGAAGGCACCCAGCACAACACTTCCAATGGTTGTCTTCAATTTTCTCTAGAAGCCTCCAGCGCAGAGACGTGAAGTACGACCAGTCCCATATGAGCCCCCGCTGTAGAGTGACACGAGGTGGGAGAGCGGGAGGCAAGTTGAACTTCTCGAGGCTTAGTCTCCCACGCATGAGCAGCCACAGTGCCTTGGTAGTGAGAGCGAGGCACACCCTGTCGATGGGATTTGTGAGTTCATCGAGGATGCACAGGGCGATATCGTGTGGTAGCTTGGCGAACCCCTGGACAGTGTTGTGGTTGGCTTTTGGGGAGAATTCCTGTATTATGTCCAGGATTGCAGTTGGTGGTGCGTCGGTTTGCTTCGACATTGCGTCGGTGCGTTTGGCACGGGAGGACACGACTCTGCGTGCGTTTCCACGACCACGGCCACGAGACAGCATGGTGAAAGGAAGAAAGAGAGTTAGGATGATGTGTCGTCGTAAGAAAGAAAGCTCTGAAGACAATGTGAGAAGTGGATGGGAGAAGCCGGCAAAGTGAGGTTGAGAGGAACCTGGGAAGGAAGGCAGCCGTGGGAGACTCAGGCAGCAATCAATCACATGTCAGTTTCGTCTGAAATAGTATAATTGCAGAGAAACATAACACAATTGTGCAGGATGAGGATAGGAGACAGGCAGAAAAATTCTGCAGGGTTTTTCTATATCGACCTCATTCCAAGGTTTGTACGGGAATTGCCCGGTGCTGGATATTTCCCAAATAGGCAACTGGGCGTGCTATTGAGAGGATGGTTATCTAGATAGGCTTAGCAGAGCAGACTAGGAGCAGGTGATGGACAATCTGAACAGACGAGAGGCAGAAATGATATTAAGTCCCAACTTGCGTTGCCTCTTTACGAGACTCAGTGTCATCTTACTGTTGGACTATACTAGAAGCGGCCCAGGTGATCGGCCTTGTACGATTTGAAGAGACTGCAATTTTTGATTCTGCGTCTATCACTCGAGAATTTCACACCCAGGTAACTGCACTGCTTCACTGATTCGTCAGCGGTGACATTGCCAGCTGAAACGTACTTACATGTACATAGGTAGGTAGGTAGGAGGGAGTTCCCTAATCGAGTAATATCATGGTCCGTTCACTAACTTCAGGACTATCACTCGACTCCTGAGTCTCGAGAACTAACCCCTACCTAGGTACCTAGGTAGGTGTTAGCTTGGGCTATATACCTAGGTACCTAGGTATCTGGCTCACGATCTGTCCGCTGAGATTCTGGCTTATTTCTGAGGCAGTACCTAGGTACAGCTCCTCGATCTCAGTGCTGGGAGAGCACTGATGAAACAGCTAGCCTGATACGTGTATATTATTTTGCATCGTTTGACATTTATTATTTAGATCTACCGACACTATATACGTACTCCGTACTATGCAATCCGTATACTCGGTAGAGTAGTACTCCGTAGTTTCACTCGGCATCCCGTGTGGATTTCGGGCATCAACTCAATCAAACTGTCAAAGCTCAACAGCCGATGCTACATATAAATACACTTTGCCCCTTTTCAAAGCTCCAGCACAGCCGCTGCCCAACATTAAAGAGCCTAACACGGTCTAACAGGTCTAACGCGGTCTAACTACGGAGGTATCGAGATAAAAGGCAAACCATGGGTCGGCCCACCGCATTGTTGCCACCGCCAGCCCGGCCTAGACTCAGCGACCGATACTACTCCATACTAGTAGTACTTCGCACTTAGTACTTGCTCAGTTGCTCTGCCTCTCAGTCTCTTTCAACACGTTACATACGATTAGCTTGATTATAATGATTATAATGATATAATCCGATTGTATGACTACGACCTCGAAGTCAGCGGCGGCGGCTCACTGCGCGGCCAATCAGCGACCGTGCCGAGGCAGCTCGGAAAGCTGTTTTCAGTAAACCGCTGACGTCCTCCTTCAAGTTTCAACTCCTCCCTGCGGCATCATAAACGGAGCGAATTTGGCGCTGACGTGGATTGTCCAATGGCGCATCCCACGGAGCCTGAATTGGCTTGACAGATCGGGTGTGGCAAACCAGTTTAGTGGCAGAACCAACCTGGGCCCTGGGCCGGCTCCACCAATATAACGTAGCACGGAGAAGGCTAATGCTGTATATAACGCCAATGTCTCCTGTTCTCTCCTCCTCTGTCAGTCATATAACTAACCATCTCTGCAGTTAACCGTCATTGACATTGACATTGACATTGACATACCCAGGATCTACTTACTGTGCGCTGTGAATTGACTGCATTGAGTGAACTGCATCTCCGTCTCATCATGGTGGGCTAGGTGGGGTGATCGCTCGGTCTATCGCGAACTATCGGTTACCAGCGCAAAAGAAGGGAAGAAGAAAGAAGAAGAATGGACCACGACAGCCAGCCTCGGCCGCAGCTCTCAATGAGCGGATCGACCACCCCCGAGCGCATCGACGAGGGCCAGATAACCCCAGACCGGTCGAGCGTGGTGTTCCCCGAACCGGGCATCCCGCCAGAGGAAATCGTCGAGCGCCTGCGTGAGATTCGAGTCAAGTTCCGCTCGCGCGAGGAGCACATGCCCGCCCCAGAGTATCCTGAGGCCGAATCCTCTGCGCGAGATGACATGCCGGATCTTGAAAAGGGCGAGACCGCCAAGTCAGATGCCGGGGGCAAGAACCCGTTGACTCGCTCAGCCAGTGTCAAAGATCGTGCTCGCCAATGGCTCGCCAAGCTGGGGAGACCTGAAGAGCCGGGCGATGCGCTGACGCCAGCAGACATCTCCGCCCACTGGATTGACGACCTCCCTCCCCCACTGGCTGAAGATCCGGCGGCCCAGCCGAACATCAAGCAGAATATCCGTCACCATGCCACCCGTGCTGCACAACGCTCGCTCAAGGGGGTAGGACTGTACAATCTGAAGAAACGGAAACCGCATCACCACCGTGCCATGTCATCCGAGTCCATGGCCAGTTTTGCTGGCACCTCAGACACCGAGTCTGATCCTGCCTTTCGTCATGGAGAAGGTGTCTTGTCTCACCTGCTCAGACTGCACGCTCAGAGTTCACTCTCTGTATCTGGCCGCAGTACACCTGCAACGCCCGACAGCGGTGCCGCGTCGCCGAAAAGCGGGGCTACTACTCCTAAGAGCGGCGCCACAACCCCCAGAGGTGGTGCCTCGACGCCCAAGAGTGGTGCTACAACACCAGTCCGCAAAATCAAATGGTACAGCAAACATTCGCCCAACCAGTCGACCCTGTCTCTGGTCGGAGCAGGCTTGCATCTGGGCACCCAGGGAGCGCCCATGGCAATGGATGATATGAAAAAGTCCGTAGCCAGTAAGCGGCGAAGGATGATGGGCGGCAAGAAGGACAAGAAAGACTTGAATGCCCATATTGCGGCTCGCATCGCCTCGATTATCACTCGGCAACGATACCTGATGACGCTCTGTCGGGCTATGATGCGGTTTGGCGCGCCTAGTCATCGTCTGGAAGAATACATGTCAATGACGGCGCAAGCATTAGACATCCACGCCCAGTTTTTGTATCTGCCGGGCACGATGATCATGTCCTTTGACGATCTGGCCACGCGAACCACGGAAGTGAAGCTGGTGCGAGTTACTCAGGGAGTCGATCTGGCGCGTCTGGAAGACACGCAGAACATCTACAAAAACCTTATCCACGACAAAATCACCGTCGACGAGGCAATCGAAGAACTGGATAACGTGATCAGCCGGCCACCAAAGTACCCTACATGGCTCGTCGTGATCTGCTACGGCCTTGCTTCTGTATCCGTGGGACCCTTTGCATTCCAAGCGCGCCCCATCGATATGCCCATCACTTTCTTTCTGGGGTGTTTACTCGGCATGCTGCAACTCGTTTTCTCGCCTCGCTCCAGTCTGTATTCCAACGTATTCGAAGTGCTAGCCACTATCCTCACATCCTTCCTCTCTCGCGCCTTTGGCAGTATCCAGCGGGGCGTCGTTAACGGCGCACCGCAATACTACTTTTGCTTCTCATCCATGGCGCAATCATCAATCGCCCTAATCCTGCCAGGCTTCCTCGTCCTCAGCAGCAGTCTCGAACTGCAATCCCACCAAATCATCCCCGGCTCAATCCGCATGGTCTACGCGATCATCTACTCCCTCTTCCTCGGCTACGGCATCACCGTCGGCACCACCATCTACGGCCTCATGGACGGCGCCGCCAACTCCAACACTACCTGTTCCGGCGAACTGATCGGGAACAACCAGTACGCGCAACGGTTTCCCTTCGTGGCCATCTACGTGATCTTCCTCGTGATCATCAACCAGGGCAAATGGAAACAGGTGCCCGTCATGATTTTCATCGCCGAAGCGGGCTACATCGTCAACTACTTCAGCAACCTGAAACTCGAGTCGAACCCAGAACTAGCCAACACGCTAGGCGCCTTCACCATCGGCGTGCTGGGAAATCTGTACAGTCGCCTGTGGCACGGCCACGCAGCCACGGCGATTCTGCCGGCGATTTTCGTGCTTGTCCCCTCGGGCCTGGCGTCGCAGGGCTCGTTGGTGTCTGGCGTGCAGTCCGCGTCGGAGATCAGGGCCAGTTTGTCGGGGAATCATACCAGTTCGTCGGCGAGTTCGTCGGATAGCTCGGTGTATTCGATGGGGTATGGCATGATTCAGGTTGCCATTGGCATTACGGTGGGCTTGTTTTTGTCTGCTGTGGTGATTTATCCGATGGGGAAGCGCAGGACGGGGTTGTTTAGTTTTTGATCTCCCTTTCTTTTCCTCCTCTTTTCCTCATCTTCATAATTAGATTATTTGCTGTTTATTTCCTATTTCGGGATCGTGCATTCTGGGCTATAGCGTTCGCATTTCTGTCAGCCATTCATTCATCTCATGTTAGCGGCTTCTTGTCAATATTGCTTGTGATACCTTGCATATATCTTTATTCATTCTCAGCTAGATTATTAGTGATTATGATGCATTAATATCAACTGCCCTAATTAGGCTAATCTTGGGATTGATATTAGCGTGCGTCAACTTACGCTTCAGCCAATCACAACGGTAAACATCCTTAGTCATCTCGTTCATAGCTTACCTTAACCAGCTAACTACCTAGGTAATTCTTTCTCGCTCATAACACCAACTTCAACCCACGCAGAGAAATCCTTCGCCATGATTCAAGTCACCGTAGTAACTTAACAGCCGGTAATGCCACCAAAACCACGCCATGGCGCCCGGGGGGTTCGGAAAGTCAGCACTGGATGTTCGACATGCAAGTAAGTAATTAGCTAGATTCAGCCCACACACTACACAACCAGTTGAATAAAATCAGCCCGTTAATCTTGCCGTAGAACCAGACATAAAAAGTGTGACGAGGCCAGGCCATCTTGCTCACCTTGTACGCGAGCAGGCTGGAAATGTGACTTCATCTCGTCGTCGTCACCGTCGCCGTCGCCGTCGCCCTGTGAAGCACGGCAGTACGGCACAATAATAATGTCTCGACCCATCCGTCGTAGTCTGCCATACCCCTCTGCACGGCCCTTACTAGCCGGCGAGCACGAGCACATGGAGTACTTCCACGCCGTTTGCGCGCGGGAATTCTCCCTCTTATTCGAGCTACCGGCCTGGGAAACCATCATCCTACAAGCCACCAACGCCGAACCAGCCCTGCATCATGCAGCCCTCGCAATCGGCGCGCTGAGCAGGAGCCGCTATCATCCTCATCCCGACAAACAGAAACAGTCCCCCTCAGAAATGATCACGTTCTCAATTCGGCATTATAGTATGGCCATCCAGGCTCTTATCCGTCGCCAGAGGAGGCTGGAGGAGGATGGATCTTCGACTTGTCTAGAGCTGGCGGTCTTGATGAGTGTTGTGTTCGGGTTTATCGAGTTTCTGCTAGGGTTGAATGGTAGTTGGGGGGTGGAGATGCATATTCAGGCTGGATGTGCGATACTGGAGGACCTCAATGCGAGGTATAGTAGTAGCACTGGTAGTAGTGGTAGTAGTGGTAATAGGATGCTGGCGGTTTCTGATAGATATGATCTGCTGGCTAGTGCTATGTTTCAGCTGACGGCTCAAGTTAATTCCTTTGTGGCGTTTAGTCGAGGAGGAGCTACTAGGTAATAGATTTAATGAATGAGATGGTAGTCCTCTTAGTTCTTAACTTACAATGCGATATCCAGTAAATCATCAAGGGTTGCAATGCTGCGCCAACCAATCGCAGTCTTCGGAGCGTATCAAGGTCTTTAATTTCAATATCCACTACCTAGGGTACAAGCTAAAAATGTCATAGAATGATGTTACGCTAGAGCCAATAACTGCAGGCTGAGCTCTTCTATACCGGGCATGCCGTATTTATCTACAATGACTCTTTACCTATGCATCCACCGGACTGATGTATATAAATGCGGTCATCCCTCACCCTCGTTAGGAACCTTGGAAAATTCACATTCCATCCAATGAGTCTAGGCAGATAAATGTAAAATGGCATACCCTCGCGCAACCTACACCACCGCGCGCGCCCTCACCTACTCTTACATCCATATCCCACCCGTATCCCCAACCACTCAATACATCCTCTTCCTCCACGGCTTCCCCTCCACCGCGCACGACTGGCGCCATCAGATCTCCTTCTTCGTAGCGAAGGGCTATGGAATCCTTGCTCCGGACCTACTCGGGTTCGGCGAGACCTCGAGGCCGACTGAGTTAGAGCTGTACAGGGCGCAAGGCATGGCGGCGGATATTGTTGAGATCATGGACTCGGAGGGCGTGGAAGTGGTGGTGGGCGTGGCTCATGATTGGTATGTTTGCTACCCTTTATAAGAAGTAGGTGCTGGCATGCAATTATGTTGATGATGGATATTTTTGGCAGGGGATCTTTCCTTCTGTCGCGCCTAGCAAACTACTATCCAGAGCGCTTCTCGGCCTATGCCTTCATCGACCACGGATACATCCCCCCCGGCCGAGGCCTCACGGCCGCGATGGTAGAACAGATCAATAGCTCTGTGCAGGCCAAACTTGGGTTTTCCCTCTTTGGATATTTCCTATTTTTTAACGAAGAGGATGCCCCGAAGATTCTAAATGAACATGTAACACTCCCCCCCCCAAATTTAGCTTTGCTAAACAATATAGATATCTGATCATACTGTGCATAGTCTGAATCTGTGGAATCGCTCTTCTTCACTACCGACGACGAGACCAACAAGAAATACAAGGGCGCTCCAGGTGGTTTCCGTACTTGGTTGACCCAGGGCAAGACGGCTGAGTTGCCGGCGTATCTGACATCAGAGGTAAATTTTCTAGCTGTGATGGTTATGATGCATGGATTTTGCTTAACATGGAACAGGACCGTAAATATTATCAACAGACCTTCTCCGTCGAAAAAGGTGGCTACGGCCCTGCGTCCAACTGGTATAAGGCCGGTCTACGCAATATCAATGGAGAAGACGAGAAGAGTATGTACCAGTCCTCCCCATTCAATCTCTTCACTTACCAACCATTTTTGTATTCAATTAATATGTAACAGAAATTCCAACGCCCGCCCACACCTTGTCTCACCCAACCTTGCTAATCGGCTCTACGGGCTACTTCATCACTGTCACGGTCAATTTTCCGGAGCAGATGCGGCCACTCGTGCCTGATCTCACTGTTGAGAAAGTGGACGGTGGGCATTGGCTGCAGTTGGAGAGGGCGGATGAAGTCAATAGGATTCTGGGAGGGTTTATAGAGAGACAACTATAGTAGTTAAGATATAGTGATTGTTACTTATATTACTATTTAAGCTGAATGATGGCGACGTGCATTGTTATTTAAGAAGTTGGATTATTGTTGCCTCAGGCACACTTTTCCTACCAGCGTATATATCAGGCAACAGCCTTTCGACTGTCTAATATCTATCATTTTAGAGTCTCAGGACATAGCTTTTAAAGAGGGAGATATTATAACGATAAATAGATATCTCCGGACGAGTCTTCTTGCTTCGAAAATAGTCCAGATCTGCGCTGCTAACTGAGTATGTGATGACTCTAGGATCAACACCATACATTACAGAATACTGGTATCCGAAACCTGCGTGCTAGTTTCAACTACATACCTGTCCTTCAGCAAGGTTTGAAAACAGCTAAATAAATGCCATACTTATCACGACACACCGTTGTAACAAACCACCAATCTAATGTTTACTTGTACCCTTCATTATCTTCTGATACCTTGATCCATAGCGTTTACAGCGGTTTGATACACTGCCACCTTCTCGCTCCACTTTGCCCCATAGTTCAGGAGGATGTCGTGCATATCCTTTATTTCTGGCTTTCTCCTACTTCCAAGATGTCTTCTGATCAAGTCCTGCATGTCTCTGACTTCCTGGAGCTTTTCCGTCTCCGTCTCATTTGCTGGACGAGGTGACCATGGTAAAGAGTTATCATCAAGTAGAGAAGACATCACATAGCTAGGAGATCCACGTGGAGGTCGTATGAGGGCAAGTAACCGTTCCTCTTCGTAATGTCGATCTGGTTGCCAACTCGGACCGAATAGCAGACGAAGATTTTCAAGTGTATCTAATCCAGTAGTAATTAAACGTCGGATCGGCAACCTCAAAAAAGCATTAATTAAGATCGAAAGAAATGTTATTCGGCACCTACGCTATGCCCCCCTCTGTGTAACTGTCTCCTGTCGGAAGAGAGATATTCAACGTCTTAGCCAGTTCCCGCGCTCCTGGAATGGTGTGGGCGACAGTGTTATAGTAAGTAAATTCGTCGAGTCCACTTCTTCCCAAGTCAATCCTATTGCCAGATAGAGAAGGATGAGGTGCCGTATTGCAGGATTTCTTGTGAGTTTTCCAGTCTGCCCTTTGGCATTCACGTGAGCAGTAGAATGTTTCTTTGCATCGAGCGCAGCACTTCAGTGGTTGAGATAGAGAAGTGGAGCTTTTATTGCACCCAGCACAGATCTCTGCAGTATCAAATTTGATACTGTCTTCACTGGTCATTGTTGCAAGCTGAACTAGAGACTCGGACTCTAGTAAATCGAGAGGATAGAGTTGATACCTTGATAACGAGTTCCTGAAGTTTGATAACTGTGTTCAGTCACGTGTCATCCCGCCTAGGGAGCATTATGTAAGCATTCTTAGCGATCATGTGACTTAGTAGTTAGCCGTGTATAGCTTCCCTCCGAGACTTTCTCACCTTGGAGAAACACATTTTCTACTGTCTGGAGCGTACTCTACCCTCTACGAAGCTCTCCTCGTATAGCCTCTATCTCTGCCGGCCTAGTAGTTCATTTTTCTCCCGAACCTCCCAAATCTATGGAACGGGATGCGACGCGTTTTCTACACGCTAATTTTTGCCGGCAATAAATGTGGGCGGTACATAAGCATGGGTGCTAAAGCCTAACACTACATACTGCCATTCCAGTCCCCTGCCCTCTCTATGACGTTCGCCTGGCCTTGTAGGACCCGTTATATTGTTGTTCGCATACTCGTTTTCTCCCGTGTTCGATATCGATATCGCTCTTCACATAATTTGACGGTTTAGAGAGATTGCAGGAGGCCGAGGGACTAGGAGCCACTAGCTCGGCCTCAAGTCGGCTAGCGAAAGTATTATAAGGCCTGAATGGGAGTCTTTTCCGCCGGATCGTGGGCCATACTATGGGATTTACGGCATGGTTTGGATATCTGAGTGCGTTCAGAAGCTCAGTGGTGATTTCAGCCTCGTAAAGGTGTATACATTCGCGATCCCGTTCGTGGGTCACGAGAAGACGCGACTAGAAGCAGATCAGCCGAGGTTCGACAAAAATAAGAGACTTAGAAACAGACATACGGTGTAAGCTGTTGGTTCTGGCAAATGCAGCTCGTACGCTTGAAGCTGTGTAATGGCCAATAGAAAATGGAGGAAATATGGATCAACAGTCCATTCCTTTGGGGTTGACTGAGCTACTCGCTTCTCACAAATGCGCCACCCGACCTCATTGAGACAATCCATCGGAGGTGGACAAGGCTCAAACTGCCTTCTCCGTTCTTCGACGATGATTGCGTAGTGGACGTAGCCTACCAACGGTGTGGTGGTGACTCTGGTGAGGCTTCAGGGATATGATCGTTGGATTGTCCATGGCGATAAATCACGGAATAGTGTGTTCTTGGGGGAACCGGTCGACCGGAGAAATGAAAATGAGGTCCTATTCTGCTCCAAGTGGCTGTTAGTCACTATGTATGTAATCGATCGCGCTGCCAGGCCAATCTCTTACCGAACTTTTGCAAACACGCGTTTCTTGCCCACCAAAATATTGGCGAGGTGGCTATACTTAACCTCACAGAATTGATTCGTTGCAAGCACCTCAGCATCACTTATTTTTTTGGGGCAAGGCCTTCCGCCATCATCGATCCTGCCATCACCTTGCGCCGACTCTGCGCAGGCATCGGCTGTGTCAACATCTTCGAATCGGCTTCCCACTAAGTCAAGATGAAGTGAAGTCCATTGTAGTGGATTGACTAGGAAACCGTTGATGCGCATGAGATCACGAAGTCCCCTAGCTCTCGAATAGGGGCCCATTATTAGAGTCTGATTCCTATAAAAAAGATCAGAATCGAGTATTAGAGACTTTCATTGTTATTTAAGAAGTTGGAATATTGTTGCCTCAGGCACACTTCCTCCTACCAAGGGACTGCGTACATGAGAAAATTTTATCCATTCTCCAGCTCATTTATGTACAGTGATCTGGAATCATACAACAGACAACAGCCTTTCGATATTCTGTACACACTCTCTAGGTATACCTAGGTAAGTATATAAGTATAAGCTTGGGCGGATGTGATTGGCCAATGCAAAGCCGAGGCACGATTTCGTCTCTAGAAGAGTAGAAGAGCAGAACAGTAGAATAGGAGAATAGGAGAATTAGATACCAGAAAGGCCCAGTAGATTTATCTACTCCTTCTATGCTACTGGCTTAGATCCCACCGAGCAAATAGAAAACATCAAGTAGAAAACCCAGCTATTTACCTACATGTACTAGCTCTATACGTACCTACCCAAGGTACTGTATGCATAGAGCTGGCTGCATGTGGAGGTACCTCCTACTATAATCCATGGATAACTATTTTTCTACCAAGGTAGTAAATCCGTACCTAGGTGTTTGAATAGACAAGACCTCGACGGCGTACCATCCATGGATTCCATGCTGGGCGAGGTATAGTCGTACCCCGGAATTTTTGTTGTTGCCGCGGTTATCATCTTAGCCCTTGGACCTTTCCCCGCGCATTTCTTCATTTTTTTTCTTTCACCACCTGCGTAACTGTAACAAGATCAAGACCAGCCTATAACTATAGTTACTATATGAACTATTGACTAGCACATGCATGACCAACCGAGTATGCACATGCACATGCACATCCACATGCACCTACGTATCGAACCATGTCCGACAGCAGAACCTCAGACAGCACAACCTCCGACACCGTGCTCCTCGCACGCCTGGGCAAAAAACAAGTCCTCAAGCGCCGCTTCGGCTTCTGGTCTCTCTTCGGCTTCGCCGTCTGCGAGCTAATCACCTGGGAGACCGTGCTGGCGCTGTTCAGCCAGGGCTTCGAGAACGGCGGGCCCTCGGGCCTGCTCTACGGCTTCATCATCGCCTGGAGCTCGACCTTCTCCGTGTACACCGTCATCTCGGAGCTGGCCTCGATGGCCCCCATCGCTGCCGGCCAGTACTACTGGGTGTACATGCTGACGTCTGAGCGGTACCGCGTGTTCGCCAGCTACATCATCGGCTGGCTGACGTCGATGGCGTGGATTGCTACCGTGGCCACGGAGACGTTGTTCGCGGGGACCATGTTGGAGGGTCTGATTGTGTTGGACTACCCGAGCTATGTGGCTGCAAACTGGCGCGGTACCCTGCTCACATGGGCTGTAGCGCTGGTGTCGACTTTGATCAACGCGGTGATCCCCAGCATGCTGCCGCGCATCGAGATTGGCACCGTCGTGTTCCATGTGGCCGGGTTTGTGGTCATTATGGCCCTGCTGTGGCGGTACACGGATCCGCTGCATGACGCCAAGTTTGTGTTCCAGACGAGTCTGAACGAGGGCAATTGGCCGACTCAGGGCTTGTCGTACTGCGTGGGATTTTTGGGGAATGTGGCCACTTTTGTGGGCGCCGATGCGAGCGTGCATCTGGCCGAGGAGGTGTCGAATGCGGCCACGACGATTCCGCGGGTTATCACGAGCAGCATGCTGTTGAATGGGGTGGTGGGCTTTGCGATGATGATTACGCTGCTGTTTTGTCTGGGCGATGTTGATGCTGTGTTGGACTCGCCGACGGGGTTTCCTTTTATTCAGGTTTTTTATAGTACGCACCAACTCTAGTTATCGGCTACTTACTTAGTACTTGCTAATTATTAACTCAGACAGCGTCAACTCCGTCGCCGGCGCCACTGTCATGGGCGCCATCGTCCTCCTGCTCACCTGGGCATGCGCCACGGGCATCATCACTTCTGCATCGCGCATGACCTGGGCCTTTGCACGCGACCGCGGCACTCCCTTCTCGCGCATCATCACCAAGGTCGACCCGCGCACGCAAGTGCCCATCATTGCCATTGGCGTCGTCGTCGTGATCGCCTGTCTCCTGACGCTCATCAACATCGGTTCGCCCACGGCCTTCAACGACGTCATCTCGCTGACCATCACGGGATTTTACGGCAGCTATCTGGCGCCGGCCGCGCTGCTGCTGTATCATCGCCTGAAGCCAGGCAATATCCTGCCGTATGGCTCGCTGGTTGACGCGCAGGACGTAGACGATACTCCCAGTACACTAGACGTCACACCTCCTACTACCGGCGATCCTGCTGCTGCTGCTGCTTCTACTGCTGCAGCAGTAGAAAGCGGCAAGAAAGAAAAAGAAACTGCCAGAACAGCCATCGCAGATCCCGACGAACAAGGCCGCATCGCGTTCGCGCCTACGCAGCTGGTCTGGGGCCCGTGGCATGTGCCCGGCTGGCTGGGCATCCTCAACAACGCGTACGCCTGCGTGTACATGGTGTTTGTGATTTTCTGGTCTGTCTGGCCGCCGGCCACGCCCGTGTCGGCCAATACGATGAACTACTCGGTGGTAGTCACGGGCGGCGTGATTATCTTCAGCATTGTGTGGTACTATGTGCGCGGGAGGCGCGAGTACAAGGGGCCGTTGGTGGACAAGGAGGTCATTGAGATTATCCGGGGGGAGCAGTCTCTACTGTGATAGTACTTCGTATATAGAATAGACAGCATAGTACTCAGGTACGTGTAAACTTGACATAGATTGTACGACGTATGCAGTTACTTTAGCTGTTCAGCTTCACTCTATTTAACGCACACAGCCAGTCAGAGCTGAACAAGTGTACTACTACTCCAATTTAATCTTAAATACAGCATCTGTAACACAGGTACAGACTACTAATAAGTGATTAAATGCATGGCCGCTTCGTTATAGATTCGAATTCTTATAGTTATGCAGCATATTTCGTGGCTTGGCATGTAAATTAACCTATTTAGGTATAGAGTTGCATCATAAAGTGGGACCATATACTTACTTTGGCTAACTACTATCTAATGCAGTCAGATTAATCACCCGCGTTATAACGAACCGTGCATGAAGGGGCTTTTCGTCCTTACAACCTATACTCCGTATAGTCTAAAATTCAAACACATCAGTCTACTCCGTGCCCCGTACGGATATACGTTATATCGACGGGTCGTTATAGACGGTTTCACTGTAAATACTAACTAAATAATCATGCTGCCTAGCCCTACTAGTCTACTACTAACTAGCAGCTACCGGAGCCGGGATAACACGATCCGAGCTGGCTACCTCCTGGTTGAAGTTGACGACTACTCCCAGTTGTAAATTGAAATTGACATTGACATTGACATTGACAAGATGCCGTCGTGGAAACGCAAATCCAGCAGACAAAAGACCGATGGTAGGGCGTCGCCTGAGTCGGTCTCGTCGACATCGTCGTCGTCTTCCGCACACGCTCTGCTCTCCGCCGTGCATGACTCCATCACAACCACAACCACAAGTACAACAACCAGTCGTCCAACTACCCCAGCTTCCGAATCAGAAAGTAAACCAGAAGACCTGCACCGACAGGCCAGACGAGATGCCGAATTCGGCCCCCTCGGACACCCATCACATCTCTACCGCTCGCTCCACCGCGGCGGCCACATCGCTGACCCGGTCCTCGACGACCCGCCATACTTCTTCCTCTTGACCACCCATATCAGCTTCCTGATCCTCATCCTGGTCGGTCATACGCAGGACTACCTCGCCAAATGGTTCACGCCGGAGAAGCACCGCCACCTGATGGCCCGGAACGGCTACGCGCCCATCTACAGCGACTTCGACAGCTTCTACACGCGCCGCCTCAAGATGCGCATCAACGACTGCTTCGAGCGGCCCACCACCGGCGTGCCCGGCCGCTACATCACCCTGCTAGACCGCGAGAGCGATGACTACAACCTGCACTTCCGCCTCAGGGGCACCACCACCGACACGCTCAATTTGAGCTCGTACAACTACCTGGGCTTCGCTCAGAGCGAGGGCCCCTGCTCCGATTTTGCCGAGGAGACCATTCGCAGGTCATGTATTAGCATGAGCGGCACTCTCAGTGACGCAGCGACATCCACGCTGCACGTCGAGGTGGAGCGCCAGATTGCGCGGTTTGTGGGTAAAGACGATGCCATTGTCTTCTCCATGGGGTTCGTGACCAATGCCACCACCTTCCCGGCTCTGGTGGACAGGGGCTGCTTGATCCTGTCGGACGAGCTGAACCATGCTTCCATTCGGTTTGGCGCTCGGCTGTCCGGCGCCAATATCCAGGTCTTTAAGCATAATAGCATGGTCGATCTGGAGCAGAAGCTCCGAGATGCTATTTCCCAGGGCCAGCCGCGCACCCACCGGCCCTGGAAGAAGATTCTGGTTACTGTAGAGGGCCTCTATTCTATGGAAGGCACCATGGTCAATCTGCCGCGCATTCTGGAGCTCAAGAAGCGCTACCGCTTCTACTTATTTGTCGACGAGGCCCATTCAATCGGCGCCGTTGGTCCGCACGGCCGTGGCGTGTGTGACTATTTCAAAGTCGACCCGGCCGAAATCGACATCCTGATGGGCACATTCACCAAATCCTTTGGCGCCAACGGAGGCTATATCGCCGCCGACAAGGCTATCATCGACAAACTCCGCGCCACAAATGCCGGACAAGCCTTTGGCGAGGCTCCCACTCCGCCCGTCCTCGCTCAGATCCTGAGTTCTCTCCGCCTGATTGCCGGTGAAGATCCGCAGCATCCCACCGAGGGCGCAGAGCGTCTGCAGCGCCTGGCCTTCAACTCGCGGTATCTCCGTCTTGGCCTGAAGCGGCTTGGCTTTATTGTGTATGGCCACGACGACGCGCCCATTGTGCCTCTGATGCTGTACAATGTGGCCAAAATGCCGGCCTTCTCGCGCGAGATGCTGAAGCGCAAGATCTCCGTCGTTGTGGTCACGTATCCCGCCACGCCGTTGGAGCTGTCGCGCGTGCGCTTCTGTGTGAGTGCCGCGCATACCAAGGAGGATCTTGACCGGCTGCTGGTGGCGTGCGACGAGGTGGGGGATGCCCTGCAGCTGAAGTTCTCGTCGGGCATTGCCGGCGGGCTGCATGAGAGGCCTGGCGAGGGCAGTGTTGTTGAAAAGCCGCGATGGAGGGTTGAGGAGGTTATTGAGAGGGGAGTGAGAGATGTCCGGGGGGAGCTGTTCTAGATTATATATATATATATATATGTGTGTGTATGTACGATTAATGTAATAGTAATAATTAATAGATAGCAAATAATAGTAGTACAATCGTGTACCTAGTTATATAACTAGAAAATGCATAGAGTGAATGGTGTAGTGTCTGTAGTGTCCCTCCGTTGGGATGAAGCATCCTGATAGATACCCGTCTGAGACTCTGAGCCAGGGAGGAACCTCAGTCCATCTCCCTTCAATTTTATAATCCGTTTTTCCCATTTATTTTCACCGTAATTGTCTAACACCAAATCAATGAAGACGCACATTTAGTAATTTACTAGCCACGCCTACTTCCCTCAAGTCTCGCCTGCAGCGGCGACCATGGTAGGCGCCTCCGCGTCGCGACCGTCGGTGAGACCTCACCTGAATTTCCCGACAAAGAAGAGAGAAAAAGAGGCCGGCTATTCAAGAAAAATTAATTACTAACGATTCTTCCACAAGCAGATCCGTAATGATAGCAGCAGCATCAGCGACCACGACGACATGCAGAACCAAAGAAAGAGGACGAATACGACGAATACCGCGGGCGCAAGAACAGCAGCAGCCGCAGCCAGCAAGAAGAAAAGCCTTGCAGAACCTATAATAATGCGAGCGAAAAATCCTGTCTCTGCATCATTATCCACAATCGCATCTTCATCTTCATCCGCTAGAAAGAGATCCCGGTCGTCGTCGTCGTCACCACCACCGCAGCATTCGCATCCTCGCTCATCCCCTCGCCGCCTTCCGCAGAAACGCGCCCCGTTGACGACCTCTCAACAGCAGCAACAACACCAACACCAACAAACGACGCTGGATAAATACGCTACGAGGAAAGATAATAATAACATTCATAATATCGTCGGAGCAGACTCTCGTCCAGCCAAAAGGGCCCGTCTGGATATTGTTGATACTGGAGCAGCAGCGCGAGAAGATGAATCATCCCCAGATCCATTGGACTCCATTTCTCCCGCTGTGCGCAAACATACGCAGAGGATAACTGCGCGGAATAAGAAGACGGTTATCATTGCTGATGATAATACTACCAAGACAGCAAAAACAAACGACGTTCCTGCTGCTGCTGCGCCAGAGAAAAGATCCCTGCGATCTCACGATGGCGGCTCACGCTCAAAGAGCGAATTGGCTCTGTATTTCCCGAATTACGAGCAGATTATAAGCCTGGAGCCCGTCAAGACGGATGAGTTTTTGCTGCCGGGCACGGTTGTGACGTTGCTGGATGATTTGAGTGAACCGGTTGTTCTTCAACAACAACAACAACAACAACAACAACAACAAGCAGCAGCAGCAAAAAAAGAATCTCCGTCACGCAGGCGGAAGCAGCAGAAAGAAAGTGACCAGATCTCGCCATTTGGGAATCCACTTCTCGACTTGCATGACGCTGAAAAAGTTGATCTGTCACGACTTGATAGCGGCCACGGCCACGGGACTGAGTTGATCGATCCCCTGGGCGATGACGTCTACTTCAAGGGCCACCGGCGCCATGAACGCCAGGAAAAGCAACTCCGCAATATCGAGAGAGAGCGCGCCCAGCACGAGAAGATCCAGCTGGACCGGCTGCTGGACGAGCTCCAGGGCCACGACTGGCTGCGCGTGATGGGCATCAGCGGGATCACCGACACGGAGAAGAAGCTGTACGAGCCGAAGCGCGACTATTTCGTGAAGGAGGTTTGTGCGCTGATTGACAAGTTCCGTGTCTGGAAGGAGGAGGAGAAGAGACGCAAGCTGGAGCGGGAGAAGATGTTACTTGAAGCTGCAGCGGAAGAAGAGGAGGAGGATGATGATGCTAAAGAATCGTCAGATATCCAAAGCTTTGATTCTAATGAAGTCGATGCAGCGGCTGCTCGCCAACTCATTCAAGAAGCACGATCGGCAACCACCCAGATAGCATCGTCGTCGACATCACACCCACAGCCGCGGCGCAGACTCGTCGACGCTCTGACAAGCACGCCACCAAAAGCTTCTCACCACCGAACATCAGAAATAATAACATCACCCGGAGTAAAAGAAGACAAACCATTTGTATCCTTCTACCCAAAACGGCACCTCCGCGATGCAGCATTCTCAAGCAGTCGCCGCGGCGGCCGGAACAGGTCTGCCTTTGGCCAGCCACTGCCGGAGATGGTCGAGGAGCGAGACTTTGAGCTTCCTCCCGACATTCTGACGCCGGCGTTGGTGCATGCTATGGAGCGGAAGAGGAGGCGGTTGAAGAGGGAGAGTCGTGGTTAGTCTTTATCTACTCTATTCTGTATTCGATATTCGATATTCGGTATTCGGTGTTTTGTCTGTATATTTACTGTATTGAGCGGGCGTTGTGTTTATACATGAATTTAGCTTCATAGCCCACCACTTGTATGGATGTTTATGAACATCGTGCTTTTCGATACTGAGCATACCTAGGTATATGTACACCTGGATCATTTACCTGGAGGCGGATTCTCAGCAATCGTCTCCTTCACCGACTCTCGCGCCAACAACTTCTCCAACCACTCCTTCATATACGGAAACTTCTCTACATCATACTGCTCCTTACTTGCAAACATCCCCGCCATCCTCTGCCAGGGCACAAACGCCAAATCCGCATACGACAACTTATTCCCCACCAGCCATGGCCCATCACTCTTCTTCGTCTCTGATTCATCACCATATTCCTCCGTCTTCTGTTTTGCCAACCACGCATCTAACACCCCCGACACACGGTTTATCTCCTTAGCGTACCGCTCAAGCGCACTAGGCAATTTCTCCTCATGGAATTTCGTGAACCACGTAAACTGCCCGTAATAAGGCCCCTGCCCCGAGGTCTGGAAATGCAACCACTGCTTCGCATGATACGCCTCGCTAGATCCGGGGGCAAAGCTGAGACGACGACTCTTGCTATCGTATGTCTCGATTAGGTATTCCACGATAGCACCGGATTCCCATAGCGTGATCCCCGTGTTGGGGTCGTGGATGGCCGGGTACCGCCCATTGGGGTTTATGGCTAGGTACTCGGCGCCTTTCACGTCGGCGAAGGTCAGGCTGGATATTTCGAAGGGGAGGTTGAGCTCCTTGAGCAAGATGCTGATTTTGAAGGGGTTAGGGCTGGGCGGGGGGCCGTAGAGGGTGATTGTTTTTAGGGAGGTCATTTTTTAATTTCTCTCCTTTTTTAATTGTGTTGTAGATAGTTGTGTAGAATTGGAGGTATCTAACTACTCGATTGAAGGCCTTCGGCCATGTTTATATACTCCAGTCGATCCATTTTATACAGATTTAGGCGCTAGTTACGAGGAAGTCAAGCTCCGTTTCTTAGAAATTCTTACAAATCAACCCAACAACTCCATCAACTCTAACACTTTATGCACACTTCGTGCGTCAGTTATAGGAAGAAAGTTCTGGCATAACAGGACTCCGATTATAAATCGCGCTTTTTTGTATTGCATTTCTTGTGAGGTTGAAGTTTGAACCAATCAGGCAGCTCAGAGCGAGGGGAATTGCCTAAACAGGAATGTTGTCTCTGATTGGTCTGTTTATGTATCCACGAATAACGCCAAAGTTACCTGTCTTGGCAATTAGGGCTTTGAACTACACTCAAGATTCATGATTTTGTATTGAAGTCCCATCATGATTAAAGATAGAAACATTAGCCTAGGTATCTTTTCAAGCACCACCAAAAACCAAAAGGCTTTGAACATTGGCCTTGCCAAACCCCCGCTGACGCAGCAATTCCCTGCCCCGATGGAACGTAAACTCTGCCACGACCATGACGCTGACCTTCTCTGCCCCAATGCCAGCCTTATCCAGTAGATGTAACACTGCACACAGCGTCATCCCCGTGGAAAGCACATCGTCCACGACCACAACCGTCCCCGACGACGCGCTGCGAGGAATGGCATTCCGCTGCATTTCAACCAGCTTTCTCTGAGAGGTGTTGACCGGCCTTGAAGACGAGATGTATGAAGATGGCTTAATAACGGAAATAACTGGTGGAGGAAGTTTCCCAGCTTCGCGTACGAGTACTAAAGGAATGTTGACCTTCGATGCCAACGGCGCCGCAAAGGCAATACCGCCAACCTCGCAACTCACTATCGCGCTGACCTGGGTCCAGTCACCTGCGTAATGCGTTTGTAGTAGACGTGTACACCGCTCGAGTCCTCCTTGTTGCTGAACAAGACCGAGCACGTCACGGAATTCAATGCCTGGGCGTGGGAAGTCGATTGTCGCTCTCACCATATCAGATAAGTGCTGCAACTCCTTGTCGAGGAAGGGGAGCAAGTGTTTCTCAGCAAATGTTCGCGCCGGCCCCTCCCCGTCCATGTCGTTGTCAAAGACGAAACTGGGACGGCAATCCAAGCTAGTTGAATTTGACTCGTTACTGGTAGTGTGGTCACCCTCCATGTAGTGAGAGCCACCACGGCGAATTTGCCTTGTTGGTTCACTGACTTGTACCCGTACATCGAGTAATCTGCTATCAGGAACCAAATGGGAGAAGGCTGCAACTGGGGCCTCATCCCTCATACCAGTAATCAGCAGAACGTCCGCATCTGAGTTCTCGTACACGACATTCAGAAAATGCTCCTCGGCCAGCCGAGGTCTCTTTCGCATCTGCTCTTGGAAAAACGCCGTCAACGCTGGTCGGTGCTGTTCTTTGTACGCACGATTGCTAAGCAGCAGATTGACATCGGCGCCCGTAGCAGTTGCATATTCTCGCTTGGTGACATCGCTGATACTGACGGTACGAGCCTTAACGCTGTCACCACCACAATGAGAAAGTGCACTGGCCCAGATCTTGCCGCAATAATCCTTACCGGCACCACTTTTGCCGGTGACAAGTATGATAATCTTCGATCCGAGTCGCGCTTTCGTAAGCGGACAGGAGTACGCCAGAACGTTATGCGGGTCTAGAGTGCGTTTGAGATGCTTTAAACGTAGAAGACTCGGTCCAAAGACCTTGGTTGCGAGCACGGCGTCTCTAGGATGCGGCCCAAGATCTGCACCGTAAGCCCCAATACCAACGGACAACAAGTCCTCGGCAACGTCGTAAACCCATTGCACAGCGGATCGTGAAATATCAGTCTCGTCTTCATCGCGAGGCCATACTCCGTTTATCACGCAGGCGAAGTCCCAGTTTCTGATGCCGAAAGCTGTGGCATCGGCTGCGATGTCACTGACCGCTCCGCTTCCCTGCACCAGATGTAGATAGCACAATGGCGTGGGACGAGTGGCAACGGCGGAAATAAGGCGGTTGATGATGGTGTCTTGTCCAATGTTCCTTAAGAACACGCATCGTTTGAAGGAGGATGTCTTGCCACCGCCGTGCCCGCCATGTAGCTTGGACACATACATCTCTGTGTCGAACAGTCCAACGGTATCCACGACTGTAGAATCATTCTCTGGTCCCAAAATCGCATTCACTGAAGTGAGGTCTGTAGTTTTTAAGCTTGATCCAGTTGTCAGAGCTTCGCATATGGTCACTCCAAGATGCAACTTGTCGGCATCCCAATACAAATACGCGTCTGCAGAGGCGTTATTGGGCAACCATTTGGCGACACGATTAGCGAAAGCATCAAGTTTAAGCTGAGCGTCGACATCATCCCACAACGGTAGAACCCAATTTCGAACCAAAATTTTCGGTGCGACGTAAGCCTTGAAAACGATGCTTACTACGATACCAAAATTCGTCCCCGCGCCTTTGATTGCCCATAACAGAGCATCCTCGTTTTCCGGGCGTATGGCATCAGCTGGGCGGTACTGGCTTGGTACGTTACCAACGTAGAAGACCTGGCCAGAAGCGACGCTGACCACAACAGCGCCAATAATGGAATCACATGCAAGACCGTGCAATCTAGCCAAATGTCCAATTCCGCCCTGTAGCCACGACCCGGCGCCTACACTTGGGCGCGCGCCTAGGGGGACTGTCAGGCCAGCTTGCATGGCTTCGCGAATTATGTCTCCTGTGTTGCAGCCTGCTTCAGCTACAACTAGGGAAGAAAGATCGTTCTCGTCATCGTTCGGAGTACGAATATGTACCTGTTTGAAGGCACTCATATCCACTGCGACCACATTGGGCCAGAGACAGTGCCCACTATGGCTACCAGCAAGAACGGTCAGGCTAAAGCCATGCTTCAGAGCCCAACGAACGCACTGCTGTATTTGTTGGACGTCTGCCGGCCTAACAATTGAGGCATGATCACGAATGCGAGCTTCACGGTTCTTTATTGTCTTGTGTCGATCCTCATTCGCCAACGGTACTAGAGACGTCAGTTCCGGGAACGAGATCGAATATTCATTGAATGATGCCATGAAATGTGGCATACTGAAGAAGAGATGATGTGGATCCGAGTCCTCGCGACGAGCCATATCGCGGCATACTTTCCGCCACTTGATTCGTACGGCCTTGTCTGAATCCGAATCCGCATCCTGGATTGTGTATCCTGCTATAAAACAAGCAAATTCGTCCAAAGCATCTTCTTCATCCGGGACAGAAACAACTGTGGGGAATGAATTCATTGAATGCGGTCTCAGGCCGTCAAGGGGCAGGGCGTCGTCGGGATGGAAGAACACCACAATTCCGCCCCGAGCAAGCATTTTGATTACCTGCTCGATCAGTTTTGAATAGGCTTTTATATCGGCCTTCATTATGTCCGTGCCATGGCGTAGTATAATGGCGTCGTATCTTCCACATTCATCACTTTCTCCACGCAGAATCTCATCATCTAGAACAAACGGAGCTCGACGGATGTCCGGTAAGCTCTCAAGACAAGGTAGCGATCGCTCCAAAAGTTTCGTATCAAGAAAATAATCATGATCAACTGCCGTATATGTCTTGATCTTTTCTCGCATAGGGCGTGGAAGAGATTCGAGGATAGTTTTCAGGTTAGGGTCGATTTCGAGTAATGAGACACTGTCTCGCGAGTTGAAGAGAGGAGCTAGCTGCTCCTGGAGCTGTGGAATCATGACGTTCCGGTATGTCGATCCCAGAACTTGACTCAAGAGATCAAAGCCAGCCCTCAATTGAGCATCGGATAACGGCTGCTTTGTAGCTGATGTGGTTTCGTCGGCTTTTCGCCTAAGAGCTTCTTTAAGACACCAGATGTTGTCCATGTTGAACGAAACTGGTGATTGAATACCCCAATTGCAAAGAAGAAGAAGAAGAAGAAGAAGTGACGAGAGAGCTGGCGGCAAAATATTAAATATCTCGTCAGACGCACTACGCCTGATCCAGCACCGCTATATAGCATTAACGGGAACATCCTGTCACATCTCACGGCATTGAAAGTGTCCAAATGGGCTTTGCCGTTTAATTCTTTGTATGGAAGAACAACTCGACCGCATTTGCTGGTCAGCCCCGACCTTGGGCGTATGCATATCTCTGGACAGCACCATTGCCCGGACTATTACCATAGCGGAAAATGGGCACTCCCGGTTACCATTGGGGAACTATTGCGGAACGTCTCCTAGGCGGAAACGTTACCAATTTGGGGCGCATGACTTTACCGGATCCTGTCTCATAACGTTTCCAATTTATATGCGTTTCCATATATTGAAACGTAACCAGTTCGGACACGTTATGGGACGGTTAACTATATCCCATGCTTGCTCACTCTGAGGCCCAGGGAAATGAACATGTCTTTGCAACAACAAGAGATGCAAAGTCAACAAGTGGCTCCCTCTGAATTGCCTGGGACGCAAGCAACACTTCAAGGATCAAATACAATGCCAACTTCCACCACTGCTACACTATCAGCAACAATGGCAATTGTAACGGCAAATACACAGAAGAACGAGCTTGTTTTGGATGATAGGAATCTCAAAGCGATGCCTGTTCCATTTCCTCTTCTACTTTCTGAAGGAGCGTTCTCATCCCCAAAGGCTAAGATGGCTCGTGAAAACTCCAAAGATCACTAGGTATGGAATGCTCATGCTCAAGTAGAATGTGAGGACAATGCTGATATGAACATATAATTTCTCCAAGACCTCTCCAAAATGTCACAGGACAAAAAGCAAAGAACCGGACATCATTAAGGGACCGCTGAGCGAGCTTACCAAGTACATGACCTATATTCCCATCAAAGACATGGAGGCTTGGGTTAACCGGTCAGCGGAGGCTCGTAACGATGAAGTGACTCGGAGGCATGGGAAAATCAGTCGTCCGTGGAACGCCTTCATGCTTTATCGTCATGCCTATGCTGAACGTACCAGCAAGTTATGCAACACGAATAACATCCAGATTATCTCTAAAGTGACTGGGCAAAGCTGGAGCAAGGAGTCGCCCGAGGTTCGACTAAGATATTATCACGGGCTTGCCCGCATCTCCCAGACGGCACCCCCTTTTAGGCTTAGCGCATGTTTCCTCGAGACACATAAGATGTGTCTTCGTGGTAGCTAGATAGCTAGAGAAGACACACACTCAGATACGTGTCCATTCTCCTCTCTCACGCCTTTAGAGCCCATGATATTATATGCTGGCTAAGATCGATCGTGACAACCATAAAGAGGCGCATCCAGGATATAAATACAAACGAGGCCTGCCTCGCAAGAAGATTAGGCTGATAGAGAGTCGCGAGTTGATTCCTCTAGATAGCAGCCTGCTGGCTCCGGCTAGTCACCAGCCACAGCTGGTAGATAATCAGCCTGTGAGCTCATCTGATACCGGCCATTCTTATGTATCAATACAACCCTTGCTTATGGGAACTCAAGATATTGGCTTGAATCCTGAAGGTGGTTGCTTCTGTATACACTGCCTCACGAGAGAACAACAGTGGTCCTATTCAAGCATCGGTATGATTACAAGATGTCCTCTCTTCCTTAAAATTAAGGACTAACTTTAAACGTGTAGCTCCCGATCCCTACTATTCTAACCCTTGGGAAATCCAGAATAGATGGGCTCCTTCACTTAACCCACCGTTTCTACCATTCACTGTTACCTCTGTGAATTCGATCCCACGAGTAGCTTCTGCCCCGGATCCCTGCCATTCTAGTAACAGCACTATGAAAACGGCAATAAAGAAGCCTAACGACACCTCATCAGACTCCGACATTTACACCTGCACGTACCATGGCTGCAGTCGACGGTTTGAAACGCCAGCTATGCTCCGGAAGCACAAGCGTGAAGCTCACTGTCAGATCATGACAGGTCAGATGACGACCAGCGAGAGCACCTCATTGACACTGCGGAACTCGCAAGCAGGGCCGCACAGGTGCAAGCAGATTCATCCTTTGACGAGCAAGCTATGCAACTCAATCTTCTCGCGGCCGTACGAGCTGACTCGCCATGAAGATACCATCCACAACACACGCAAGCAGAAGGTGCGATGTCATCTGTGTACGGGGGAGAAGACGTTTTCACGCAATGATCATCTCATCCGGCATATACGCAAGGGGCATCCAGATGTGGATTGGCCGGGGAAGCAGTAATGATCCTCGGAACTCTAAGTTCAGGAGAAATAGTTTACTAAGCAACACCATAGATATAACTTAGTTGATAATAAAGTTGAATCCCTTAACACACTCTCAAGTTTTATAGCTGCCTTATAATTGATCGAAAAAGGAATCCAGAATATTGCCTGTAATCCCGCAATGAACACAAAATGGGGGAGAATTATCAACTGGGAGATCGTTAAAGATGCACTTTGTCCTATTGTTGTGCTCTTAGCAGCTGAATGCATGAGGGAAGACCTTCCTTCAGTCCCGCGAGGATTACGTGCCATAGCTGCAGACGAGGACAGAATAGCACCGTATGGAGAATGACTCACGCTCCATCACATGTATGTTTTGTGTAGATAAGACAGGGCTTGTCCACAGGTCCGTGTGTACGCACATCACTCCTCCTTGAGGCAAGGTGGACTTAAATAGCGCCTCCTGAAATTGTTAGCGTACGCAGAGATATTACACAAGTGTTGTAATGAGCACTAGCTGAATACATAGCGCGGTGCAATCTAGCCTCACCTTCGACGTAGGCTTGCATGGCATGCCATGGTACTTGATTGAAATCCACGTCAGTAGAAAGAAATGGCGGTCACCAGGCTGTGAAAGGAGAGTGCCACTAAGGCCCATACATGCAGGTGCTCGAATGAGCCAGCAATAAAAAGCAAGTTCATCACTCGGGCCTGCGAAACCAGGGGGGGCTTTTAGACAGCGCAGTGATTTTCGTCTTCTAACCAGTCAAAGAACGCAAGAGCTCCCTCTTCCTAGTCTAGAATGAATAGCTCATGCAGTAGTCGATAAGCGATAGTTTAGGACGCCATGGCATGACTTTGTCTGTTATCAATCCAGCCAGGTAATTCAGAGACTCCACCTAGATTATTCCTTCAAGAGTAGACCAAGTTGTGGGCTGGCAGATCTCGAATATCACTCAGCACAAAGTTTGAGCTGGCAAGGCTGATGCTGCTCACTCGCTTAAGTATTTAATCTTGGTCCCTTCGTTTTCAAACCTATCCGCAACACCGTTCCCTCCACTTGAAGGCACACTTTTGCAGGATTGATTCTCTTTTCCTTTTTGCAAAGCATTATCTTCACAGAGCCCTTTTGTAGCTAAATATTATGTGGGGCGTCCAGGCCGTTCTCGAGGTCTCTCAGACCGTTTTTGCCGCTATCACCTGCCTCTATTTCCTTGGGGCTCTGCTCAAGCAAGTCGAGACACGCAAGCGCAATGCGGCGCCCTTCATCTGGCTTCTGGCCGCCATGCTTCTGGTGTCCGTGACTGAGGCAGCCGTCATGATCATTCGGTCCAGTGGGTTGCCTCATATCCAGCCCATAGCAGCAACCCTTCTGTACATACTCGGGCTTTTGCTACAGATCGACCATCTCTGGACCCCCTCGAACGAGGAGGAGATGCCGGCCTGGCACGCATTACTGGGGTCCTGGATCACCACGGTTGTGTTCGAGTTACTCGCCATTGTCAAACTCGCGGTTGCGCCCCGCTCCTCGTCGGTCGAGCTGGTCTGCGGCGTGGTGGCTACAAGTTTGCGGTGCTGCCTGGAGGTCGTTCTGTTCATCGTGTTCGCCCGGCCTGATAGGGCGGGGTATATCCGGCTCATCGACAACGAAGCCGTCACCGTTGAGGGCGGCAACACCACCGTAGGAAGCAACAGCGGCAACGGCAAAAGGGGCAGAAGGCCAGAATTACCCGCACTGAAGCGAAGCGTCCGCGATGAAATCCACGCGGCCGGAGGAAGCTGGCCGTGGGTGAAGAAGTTCCGTATCTTCCTGCCTTGGATCTGGCCGAGCGGCATGCCGTGGATGATGCTACGTATTGTCTTGAAGCTCGAAATAGCTGATATTGGCTCCCTTGTCTGTGTATCCAGATGGGTTGTGGGTGAAAGGACTGCCTCGCTAACGAGCGAAGGATATATCCTTCTCCCCAACCGCGCTAACTACATACGGAAGGCGGCGCTGGAGGTGAGAAAGGAGGTAGCGGGGTCTGCTATGGCGAAGTTTTGAACAGTTCCGCGAGATGCAGGCGCAGAATAGCATCTACGAGCTAGTAAGATATCGTGAGAGAACTAACCCGTCTCACTGGCTGTATCTTCTAGTCAAGGGATTCCGAAGTTCTCCGTATTATCTTGTCATTGAAACGCTGGCTAAATTACGCGTTTGTATTTTGACCTGGCGCTGCTGATCTTTGAACTAGAGAGGAGTAGTAGTCAATTAGTTAACTGATCACCAAGCCACTGCAGCTGGGCCCAAGATACAATAGAGAAGGTATACTTTATGTGAAGGCAACCGACTGATCAAGTCTTCTGGCAAATCGTCCGCATCATCTTCCCTAAGCTGTGTTGCACAAGATTTCTCAAGAATTTATCATACAGCAGGAGAACCCTCGAAAGAGTCAGTACTTGCCTTGTTTCTCAGGTTCACCCATTGTTCTTTGGAAGATACAGATGAGCTTTATTAATACTATTATCTATCTGCATCTTGCATTGCCTCAAGTCACACCGTAATCAATAAACTCAGTTTGGTTCACAATGTCCCTAGCCGACCTGACCGCGCTTCGAAAGCGCATTTCCAGGCCGGCAACCCAACATGAGCAAGATTACCTAGTCGGTTTCCGTGGAATCCTTGTCATCGAGGGTTTTCTCTGGATGTTTTTGCAGACGTTCGCACCACGACGGTGTATGCTTCCAACGACGTCGACGGGCTTTGCCATGGTTATTCCAATACGACAGCGTCGTGGGGAGCTTTGTCGGAACCGCCAAGGACGAATTGTCGGTATCAGTCTTGAAGTTCTTGACTGTGCCGATGAAGCCTGTGGCCATTGAGCCCTTAACAATGGCCATAGAGATAGCCACGGGAATGCAAAGAGACAAGGGGCGGGTGAGCAGCGAGCGTGCAGCTGTCTCCTTGGTCGGATTTCGAAAGAACGGAATGGCGATGGAGCGAGCCGAAAGAAAGATGATTGATCCGTACAATAAGTATTCATTCCAGAGCAACACCGAAAGAACCTTTCTGACAATCTGTTGGTCATGAGGCTTGGTTGTTTACATCCGAGTTGCTGCGCAGTTTAGTTTTGCATCCTTCATCTTTTTACCTTTTCATCACTTTTGATATTTGATTCTCGAGTTTGCGACCGTCATATTTCTTACTGATTCATGAACACACCGATTTTACCAAGATAGATCTTATTTGCTGCCGTTGTTCCGATTGCACTGTATACAGGTAGGGAGGTTTAGGTCGTCAGCATCTATAATTTGCGCTACATAATAGGTGCAGCGAGTTGTAGAAAAGTCTAGCCACCGCCGCAACCTGTCACAATTTACAAAGGATCTGCAGTAGAGCAGTAATGGGCCGATAAGACGGATTTGTTTATTCCGTAGTTGCTACCCAGGTACCTACGTACGTAGTTAGTCGTCAGGGTTTATGCCACAATTGTAATTCCTCTTGGCCCAATGCTTCCTGCCAGATCAGTTGGCTTTCTGTGGGAATTGAGACAGTTGATATGATAAGTAATGCCATTCATACACTTCGTTTTGTCAAACCGAGAGAACGAGGCAACGTCTTCAAACCTGCGGCCAGCCAGTAAGCTCTTTGCTACCTAATGGATTAAAAAACTTATCTCCTACCACAATCATAATAATAGTACGTAACTGCTACATCTGCCGCTGCTACTCCAGTTTCTTAATCGTCTGACCATATCTACTCTGAAGCTGTTTCTTCTTGCAAGAAGTACTATACTTAAGTGTCGGGCGACTACTGCATCCCAACTTGTAGACTGAAAGAAGACTGAAATCCAAAACCGGAGGCATTGAGCTTGAACTTGTGGCTTGGCAATCAGTACCGCATCAAGGATTAACATGACCGTCTTTTCTGTTATTATTATCAATTTCGGTGTGCATATTGGACGAAAAAAGCAACCTGGAATTGTACACCATCATAGGCATTCTGATTGGTAGCGTTTGCATGTAGACTTCGCTGTCAGTACTCTTTACATACAAATTTCCATGTCTCTAACCACTCTTCTCCTCGATTTGCTCCAGTTGCTGCTCCAATTGCTGCTTCTGATGTTCCATCTACTCTGCCGCTCGTTTCTCCGCCTCCGGTCTCTGTTTCTCTTGTTGAGAGAGGAATAGCTGTCTAAGCTGTTCCATCTGCTCTGCAGCTCGTTTTTCTGCCTCCAGTCTCTGTTTCTCCTGTTTCTCCAGTTGAGAGGAGAGTAGCTCCTTCTGCTGTGCTATTTCAGCGAGTAACCTCTCATTGATTGCCTTTTGTTCCACAATAATCGTACGCAGGTCCGTCTCCAAGCCGTGGTTGGCCTGGTCACCAGGCTCAGCTCCCATCACTTGGGGATCGATACCACTAACCTCGGCAGTAGTAGTGGGAGGCGAAGAAATCCCTTCCAAAAACTCCCTCACCCGGCCAGTATGCATTGGTAGAAACTCGCGATCAAGATTCTCTACAAAACGATAACAGGTCCATCTATTCTCCTTTTGCCAAATAACGAACTGTGCAACTGGCCA
>JAMAFX010000138.1:0-62338 GCA_023625875.1 Trichocomaceae sp. PYS4502
ATGGAAGGAGCAAATAGCGTATAGGTGCCCTTTAGGCTTGACGCCTCCGGGCGTAATGAAATTACTACTACTACTACGGAATCTGGAGTATTGTATTTGATTAGGGGTTAGGATTAGTTCGGATACTTTAGGGCCGGCGAAGCTGGGATTTGTTGGAATATTGGATATTGAGGCTTTACTAGTTCTTACTAGTTCGAACGACTAATGCATACTAATGTATGTGAGAGCCCGCAACATTGTACTACGTAGTAGTATTTAGTATACATATCAATCAGCGGTGTTGAGAGTTGCTGCGCCTGCTGCTGTGGTTAGGCCTGATCACTTTTTCCATCTGCTGGTATCAACAGATTTCTTGATTTTACAAAGCCAACCAGGGCGCAGCCAGGTAGTTCTCGGAGCCTAGCCCATATGGAGATGGGCATGGAAAATATTATGAGACTTGAGTTACCATCAAACGCAGCTTCTATATTTAGGGATTGAACTTCTATGTTGGCCACCTCACCTGGACACCCTGAGTTCAGCCACTGGACAAATTCATATACTTCTGGATATACTTCACGCTGAAAAGACACCGAAATGAGAGCGTTGAGTTCAGGTGCTACCGAGATAGACTCTCGAGTCTCGCTTTCCGCTTCCACTGCCGTATTTGAGTGTAATGGCATCAACTTGATTGGCCTGTGATGGCCCATAATGACAATGTGAACCGGAGACTGCTCCTCCAAGACTTTGTCAAGACTCATCAGAGTCTGAAGTTCTGTGACGAGGAACCCTTTTGGGCTTGAGGCTTGTTCATGATGATGCCTGATCAACGTGTGTGTAAAAGGAGAGCTGCTGACAGAGCCGCTCGCCGGTGCAAAGCAATGCTTTCTCTCCCGCAGCTTGCGAGAACTTCCATCGTTTTTGATACGCCTTTTGTGATAGCGCCTGCGGCATGGCAACAATCTAGAAGTAAAAGAACGTCGAGTCTGAACGCTTCCAGTGATCGTTGAAAATCATACCATGGCAGGGCTGGATAAGATGAATTGTCGAGGTTCCATTGATTCCGACTGTCTTCCACATTTTAGTATATGTATTAAAAGCAATAAAATAGAGTCTGTCATAGCCTGTGGCGCTGCATATGGACTATAAACTGAATAATAATAATAATAATAATAATAATAATAATAATAATAATAATAATAATAATAATAATAATAATAATAATAATAATAATAATAATAATAATAATAATAATAATAATAATAATAATAATAATAATAATAATAATAATAATAATAATAATAATAATAATAATAATAAAAAGCAATAAAATCCAGACACAGCCAGCCACTTACGCTGACCAAATCAGCCTGGCGTTATGCATAGAGCCATGGCCATTGTAGTACACGATAAATAGACCTTTCTTTTCGCGTGTTTTGTCGCGAAGCTCGCGTATGACACCATTAAGTTTTCCCTGGAGCTCGAAGTACGGGTCGTCGGATGGAATCAAATAATGTTCCATGTCGTAATGATAATCGTTTCGAAAGATGTCCATCAACTGCTTGGTTTCATCGAGCATCAGTGATCCGGATTCAGGCTTCAAGCCTATATCATTGGCTTCCCAATTTAACAACAGCACTTTCACTTCGTCATAGCTTTCTTCCCCGTTGCTTCGATTCTTCAAGGCCTCGTTGATTGCGTCTTTGTAATCAGCGCCACCAGCATGTGAATTCGGTATCACAGAAGGATGAACTCGAGAAGGCTCTTGAGGAGGACCGTCGGTGTCTGTGTAGCAATGTGGGCAGATTGTCTCTAGCTTGGTTGGGCTTAAACAGTAAAGTTGATGTGGTGATGAAGTTAGAAGATGTGAAGAGTCATGGGAATACTATAGTATGAAGAGGGAGGGAAGAGAAGTTGTTGTCCACATTACCTAGGTATCTCCATAGCATTATTTATATCTAGGTAAGAGGTTTCCCGGCATATTCCGTGTAATATGAATTGTCTTTCATGAGACAACGACTTCTTCATCCCGTGCAGTATTCTGGGTAGTTCTTTATGTACCCGTGTTTTACATCTTTCTATTCTCCTGGGTCCTGGGGAGGTGCAATTGGATATATTTTCATCATTGAAGGTTCCAATATAGCATGAAACTTCGATTAGTCCTTAGAAATGTTTTGTATATGAAACGGCAATTTTATTCCCCAACTAACCACTCAGCAACTGGTATATTTGGACTGACCTATATACAGTTGATGGCTACGAGTTGACTTTGTGGTAGATTGGGAGACGTATACAAGGAAATATTGAGATACAGCACTAGATCTCTATCTGGATGTGCAGGCGTTATATGAATAGCTATATTTAGTATTGTATTCGTCAAGATATGTCGAAGTAAGGCATAAGATGATATGAAGAGTTGGTAGTATGGTAGAGGAATATAATCTAGGGAGAACTCGTCTGCGGTATATTGTTACTGTTGATAACTGGCTGGAAGACTATGTGAGGAGGCATAATGTGGCTAATATTCTGCAACCCATCCAAGAGGATCAAGTTATCGTCAATTAAGTGAGTTTTTAATAATTTATGCATTCTAGATAAGGCTGATAAGCTACATGAAGATTTTACTAACATGATTTAGTATTGGTGGTTCCCTAATCACTGAACTCAGTCAATATACATTAGATAGAGCCGCTCGTAAATTAGGTGATTTTTTCTAGGTTATAGGCTCAAGAATGAAGTATGGCAACATGACAAGATTGTAACAGGCACAAATCAAAAGAGAGAGCTATAATGGAATATAGCTCAGGTCACATATGATATGATTCGTTATTGTTCGGCATAAGTGTCATATCTGGCTCGCATTATGTGTTCTCCATATCTCAGATCCTACTCAGCCTAGTGGGAGTTGTTGCACTGGTTAATCCATCCATCTTCCTGATCTGGATCATAGTAGGGCGCATCTTGTTGCAAAGTCAGGTATCCAGCAGTACCGTAGTTGTCATTATCATCCGCATCCTCAATGTTGTAACAGAAAGTTCCCTGGTTAGCAAAAATATCCATGTCAGACGCCTTCTCCATGTGATCGGGGAAATCTCCGTCGTAGGCTACATGACTCATATCAGCTGCAATTTCGTTGCCGTCATTTCCAAACCGCGTACATACCTTCTGCCGTCTCATCTGTCGGGTTGTCGTTGATAAAGCTGTACACACCGTACAAACCATCATCGTTCCCAGCACCAGAATCATCACCGGACCAGTCTCGACGCTGCACGCCGGAGCTGTTCTGGCGCGGGCTAGCCGAAAAGCTGTGAATGATGTGATCGCCAATAGTGCTCTTCCTGGTGGAATAGTGCACCTGATGGCAACCAGGTCCGAAGCAGTCACTGTGGGCAACAAGGATAGGAGTACCCTGGTATGCAGAGTAAAGTTGATTCAATGTGCTGAGTCCTTCTTGCTGAGGGAAGTGGTGAACAAGCTGGGAAGGAAGGCGAGGATCGATGCCGAGTCCATCGCGACCGACAAGACTGCGAATGACACCAGAAACAGCGCTAATGACAGTGCCAATGACAGCAATTGCCTAAGTGGACATATTAGTATGATTTTGCAGTACCGTTGCAATGAAAATAACCTACGCAGATGGCTGCCTTGGTGGTAGGCTCAATATCCGCTGCGCACGCGGTGTAGGAGATGCCACCAAGAGCACCGAGAGCAGTAGCAAAAAGCTTCACGTTAACGCGCTTCACGAGCTCGACCTGGTCAACATACTCTGCCACGCTGGTACCGTCAGGGTTCCGGACAGCGAGGGAGGTTGCTTCACCAGAGACAGGTGCCGCATTGCTCAGGCCAATGATTGCAAAACAGAGAAGACCAGCGAGCAGACCGGCAGTATAAACTTTACGAGAAACCATGTTGTTGACTCCTCTGGGTAATGCGAGTGAGTGTAGACAATGAGATAGGCCAGTAGAGCCGAAAGAATGATCTGAAGGAGAAGCAAGAAGTTGAGATTTGGTCGCAATTGCTGTTTCTCGTCTGTCACGATGGAAAGGGCAGAGTTTCCAGCCATTTTATAACTGTGAGAAATGAATTCGAGGATGTAGAAGCAGAGAAAGAATTATATCGGATCACTCTTCCAGCTGAGTAAACTCAGTGGATGTCGATCGTTGCAGACTAAAATTTAGCCTAGGTGGGTACTGTATACGACAAATACTAGTACTATGTATTGCCTACATAATTGTAAGCTTCCAGCTAGAATCTCATACAGAAAAAGTTGCTTTCCTGCAAACACTAAGAACGAGAAGTCCTATCAAATAAGTTCAAGTTGCTATTAGAGCGTCACTTTGGTTTATTGCATTATACTATCTCTCAATAACTCATCGTCTCTTTCGACACCCTGATCACGAGGCTTAGTCAACCTTGGCTAGCGCTCTGTTAGGGCTTTTGGTGCCAGGGTCCTCAGCTACATGTAAACCAACGGGAAGAAGAGGAACCACCAAACCAGAGACAAACAATGACGACAATCCTTCGAGAACAGGAACTGGAAGCAAACTTGTAATACGTATCAGGGACTATAGAATGGAGTCTTCTTTTCCAATGTTGGTTTGACTAAGTAGGGGGATCTGCACAGAAAACGCGAAAGTGCCCCCAAGGCGGGTTCAACTTCAGAGCGATATGCATTGTTCGTCATTTTTATCTATTTTCTTCGGTTCAAAAGGGCAACTCATTCAATCGTTGTTTGTATATGGGTTGAATAAGGACCGTCCTGAGATGATCGTCATTGAGGTAATTTTATCATTGGGTGGTAGTACGTACGTGCAGTCAATTGAGTAGGCAGGTAAGGCTGTGAGCTGTGACAAGGTATAGTGTCATCCTGATCCACCTAGATATTCAGCCTCTTAGCATTTGGACGCGACCATTAGAGTAGACGTATGAGGCCTGCGTTCCTTGATAACCTTGTAAGCATTACCTAATTTCAGGCCGGTCGCCTGCTGTTGCCTATTGTCAATAATTCGCTCTCCTGAGTCTCGTCAAGCGAGTCAGGGAGTGTAAATCTGGTCTTTTGTCTAGCTGCCATTCTTATAACTAGTATTCGTCGACGTCCGCGAACTAGGCTGCGTTGCCACCTGGCGCTCTGCTGCGACACTGTGCCGCTTTGTGCCCTTCTTTTCCCGCAGTTATGGCACACAATACCGGTGTTCCCTGTACTAAAGCGGTATTTCGATTGGATGGCGTACAAATGATCGTCGATTCGAATGGCGTCGTCGATTTTCTTGAAGGGTGTCATCCACACCGCTTGATGCTATCAGGCTGAAAATAAATGTTCAGGCTGAAGGGGTCTGAGTTAGCTTTTGAGAACAGCTTCCAGCTCGTGATCCAGAATCACAAGATATCATCCGAGACATCCTTGCCGTAGAGACATGATGCGACTCCAAGAATATGCATACGACAGAAAACTTCGCAGCACTAGGCACTCGCAGGAATTCTGTATTATAGCTTTGCTGAACGATTGGCTAGTTCCAAGATCAACATCAATTACATAAAAATTCAAGTGCCAAACATACTATGAAAGTGTTCCATTTTGAGACTGCTCGTATGCCCTAGAGACGGTCTCAATACGAGGAGACATTATATCCTACTTGTAATCTCTGCGGTGTTCTAAAGTAATTGTGACGACTGATTCCCCAATGAATGGCAGGGCCATGTTGCAAGGCGTACAGGGAAAGGATTCTAATCGGTTTGGTGGTGCGTGGGAGAGTCCCAAGTCACTTGAATGTGTGCCTTGAGAAGGCTTGAATCGTAATTTCGGCGAACTCTATGCACAAAGAATATGTATGCATTTGTTGAAGTCAGTTTCGGTGAGAGCCTGGGACAAGGCTAGCTTTATATTCTGCCAGGAAGCCTCTCACGAGATGACAAGATTCTAGCCAGATCGAAATGGAATACTGCTTGTAAAGAATGCCGTCGAAGGAAGGTAAAAAATCCGTGCTGCCGAAAATTCAGAGGCGAGGCTCCAGTGCTCATGAGAGGTAGTTGTTGGCGCCTGCATTGCTTGGGCCAAGTGCCATGTACCTACGTAGGACTGTGGTATTGCATATTTTAAAACTCTTGAACATACTTAATTAAATAAAATCTATAGTACTAACCTATTATAGACAACGCTAACTACATACAGTATATTTAGCAATAAAAGTGGGTCATTTTCAAATAAGATTGGCAGATCCGTTATCAGCATTAATGCAATGTATGTACGTACTGCAGAGTAGTTCTTACTTCTTACTAGTACTTGGTGCTCACTTCTCACCTCTCAGACACTTGATGATGGCTAGATTTGCCGCTACGTTCCACAATGGATCTCGGTGACCAACTCCAACTCACTGCAAAGCAGCGCGACGGCAGACGCAAGTCCCGATACGGCTGTCGGAACTGCAAGCTGAGGAAGTTGAAAGTAGGTACCCTATTGATTCCCATCTGAGCCCCCACAGATTATTATTTACATCAGCCTTCTTTCTTTGTGGCAGTGTGATGAGACGAGGCCTCATTGTTTGCGATGCCGCGCTTATGGAGTTCTATGTAACTTCGGGTTCAACGTTCCCGATCTACAGCCACTCTCTGAGAAACGAGCAAAGCAAGAAATAGTACGTCCAGCTCGGTTGCCGTCGCCGCGGCCAACCATCAGCAATGCCATATGGACCGATGATGGATCGGCGTTCTTCGTGCTAGATTCGACGGATCAAGAGCTTTTCCACCGCTTTCGGTACCGAACCGTATATTCCCTCGGTGGCTCTGCAATGGTAGACATATATGAAAATCATATGCTATTGGCGGCTTTTACGGTGAGTCCAGCCCCAATGCACGTGACGCCACTATCTGCTTGAGTCCTTGACTGACTTGTTCTCTACAGTGTCCATTCTTGATGCACGGGTCATTGGCTACGGCAGCTGTACATGACCGCTATCTTGGCGTTTCGTCGACCCCTCGACGCTCGTTACGGGAATCATACCACTGGTCCCAATGCACTATTTTGTTCAACAAGCGGTTGGACCGAAAGATTAGGGAAGAAGACAAAGACCCTCTTTGGGCTGCAGCTGGTATCATCGGCATATTAACATTCTCATCCATCAACGCCTGCTTACCCGAGGAAGTATGGCCTCTCGGGCCACCTGATCCATCCGATCTGGACTGGCTACGGCTTGGGAATGGCAAAATGGCATTGTGGCATCTTCTGGACCCCCTGCGACCAGGGAGTGTGTTCCGTATCATGTCCGAGACATTTCAACACATGCATCAACCATTGTCTGAGAAAGGCACCCGTGGTGTGCTACCCGAATTAGTACGCGTATCCGGGCTGCGCGAGTCGTCAACTCAGGAGAATAACCCCTACTTCACGATTGCGCATAGCCTTTCTCGGCTTCTGGAGATACCCAGGGGCGAGGCCTCGCAAAACAGCGCCTTGGGCGTTGTCAGCAAAATGCACAATGACTTTCGAATTTGCTTAGAGAAGAAGGACCCGGTAGCGCTGCTGTTGTTGTGCTTATGGTACACTCGAGCTCGCGAAACTAAGTGGTGGATCGACTTTCGTGCCAGATACGAAATCCCAGCGATTTGCACCTTCTTGCAGCGGTACTATAGAGATGACAGTGCTATCCAGGCACTTATTCCGTGGGATGAAATAAAGGCCGTCATGTGATTTTCGAAGCCAGAACAAAATTAACTAGGAAGTAGTGAAAAACTGTTATGATGTCCATCATAAGATATATAATATAGAGTGAGCTTTATCAAGATGCGTCTCTTATCTTATCTTATCTTATCGCCCGTGCTGTTGCCCGATCAGGCTATAATGCCGAGGCTCCGCTGCTAGCCAAGCAATCTTTTTCAGAACGTTCATTTTAGAGATTTCGAGACCTCCTTTTTCTATCCCTTCCTTCCTTCTTCTTCGTTCTTCCTTCTTTCTAGCATTCAAGCCTATGCGCGTTCTAGCCCCCAGAGACAGTGTTATCGATGTTTTCTCGTAGTGCCAAGATCTCGTTCGTCCACTGCGCAGAGAACCAACTCCTGCTCACCGCCAAGAATGCAGATGATGGCACCACCTCACCAGACAAAGAGATACAGATCAAACTGATAGATCTGTGCCGCGAAGCTACCCCTGCAACATGCAATCTCAACCCGTTGCTCTTCAATGGGCATCTGCAAACCGGGTGGACGACCCTCAAAGAAACCGTTGAAATCCCCATCTATTACAAACGCAAGATCTTCGAACAGGAAATCCCACACCTGGCTGGCCAGTTTGCCGTAGATTTTGTCGTCCCGCCGTACGAGAAGACGGTGGACGCTGAAGCTGCCGATTCTGCGAGGAAATTCACGCTTCCCTCGGGACTGCCTGCGCGGACTACTTTCTTCTCTCAGGATGAGCTAGCTAATCTGCCGTCTGATGATTGCAAACCCATGCTTATAGCCCTGCATGGGTTGACTGGTGGATCTCATGAGGTTTATATAAGGGCAGCACTGGCCCCTCTCGTCCTGGATAGAGATAGCGGCTGGGAGGCCTGTGTTATCAATGCTCGAGGCTGTGCACAAACGAAAATCAGCACTTCGATGTTGTTCAATGCTCGTGCAACATGGGATGTTCGTCAGCTGGTTAAGTGGCTGCGGAAGACATTTCCCAATCGTCCCTTGTTCGGTATTGGCTTTTCTCTGGGGGCCAATATATTGGTAAATGTATGTTCCTCCAGTCTTTTGATTTTTATTAAGGATGAGTGTAGGAACAATACAAGTACTAACCGTCTTCTTCCGGATATAGTATCTTGGTGAAGAAGGAGAAAATTGCCTGCTCAACGGTGCCGTAATCTGCGCCAATCCTTGGAACCTAGACGTCACAAACCTTGCTCTTCAGCGGACGTGGATCGGCGCTGAAGTCTACTCGGCACACATGGCTACCAGTCTCGTGCGACTCTTTGAACAGTACGTCGGACATCCACCTCTATATTTTCTGTTCTATGTATCGCTAACTCGATCCACGAAAGACACCCCGACGAATTGGCGAGTCATCCGCGGCTAAAAGTAGACGCCGTGAAGGATGTCAAGTACATTCATGAATTCGACAGGTATGTGACTGTCTTTCTATCCTTAAAGGGTTGGCGAACATGTTATTGACGTGGTATAAAGAGTTGTACAATGTGCATTATGGGGTTACCCGACTGAAGGAGCATACTATCGTGATGCCTCCTCTGTAGATTCACTGCTATCAATTCGGATTCCTTTCCTAGCTATAAATGCCGAAGATGACCCCGTTAGTATACGTGACCTATCAATTATGCTTGTGTGCTTCTCTTGCACTACGGTATGTGCTAATTTATCTATTAGATATCCGCCAAAGAAGCAATACCATACGGCGAATTCAAACAAACCCCATACGGTGTTTTGCTAACCACCTCCTGGGGCGGGCATCTCGGCTGGTTTGAACTGGGAGGCTCTCGGTGGTTTACCAAACCAGTGCGTATCTTCTCAAAGCTGACACAATATATATGAATTAAGAACTAACAGACAATTTTCTTAGGCGGCAAACTTTCTCGACCTGCTAGCAAAGAAGATCGACCTTACAGTCCCCCAAGTTCCTCAAAGGGGCACAGAGGGGCTGTACGGAGAATCCTCAGACAAGTCTTCCCAGGTGCCAAGTAGTTTCTACCCAGTGCGTCGAAGATTAGTTTTCAAGAGCGAGTAACTTGTTCAACGAAGACGGAACCCTTTGATTAAACCTGCTTGGTCTTTCGATAAAAATCGCCAAAGAACTCCTTTACACCCAGTCATGACCCAAAAAGGAGAATCCTTCACATGAACATAGACAACATATACATAGAACCCACAATAGATATTCAAATAGACAGATATCCGCTCGAATATGAAACATCAACTTAAAACCCATACTCGTTGTTATTATGCAAATGAAACGCTCTTTCGCTTCTCTCTCGGCTTCCGACCCTTTACTTTATCCTCCGTTTGATCATTGCTTGGTCTCTTCTTCTTCTTGTTACGCAGCTCATCCTTGATATTCTCCTGTGATGTTGTCAGCCGCGAGTCCTGTCCCTAGAAGCGTTAAATCAAAAGAAGAGACGCACTAATTTCGATTTCCGCTTCTCTGCCCTAGCCTCTGCTTCTTTCCTTTTGGCTTCTCGAATCTCTTCCATTTGCCGGGCTTTTATCATCTTTGATTCTATTTGTCCTTCTTTCTCTGCGCTGACGATCGCGAGGATGGTCATCATGCTCTCCTATAATAGTAAGAAAATCTCAGTTGGACATTTCGCTCCAATGCAGCTAATAGAGAGAGAGAGAGAGAGAGATAACCAACCTGATCATCTACAAAAGTTTTCCCCTTCTTTTTACCCCTCGGCGTCTGCACGCCAACGGGCGTAATCATGTTCAAAGCTGGCAGATCCAATTCCTTCTCTGTATATTCCCTTGTCTTCGTTTTCTTCTGTCTGTTGGGCGCGCTGCGGGATTGCGATTTTACTTCCTTCGGGGGTGGGCGTTTCACTTTGGCCTTGGAGCTGGATTTGCTGACTTTGTATCCTGATGAGGCTGATTTATTACCTTTGTGGGAGGGAGGTGCTTTCCCCTTTGAGGACGATGTTGGCGCCATCTTTTTGTTTCCCTCTCTTTCAAGCTTGCGCAGTCGGTGGATGATGTCTGTAGAAAGTATTGTAGCCAAAAAATAAGTTGAGATGGAAAATTTTCTTAAACGGCAGGCGGTGAAAGCACGCTCTCCATCCCACCAATCCCGATGCGGTATGGTCGATTATTCAGGCCGGCGAGCGGGAGAGCAGATGAACCTCAATTGAACACTCGACCTTGGGAAAGAACCGGCATTGTTCGCTCTTCCTCTCTTCTTTTTCTTTTCCGGGCTGCTTAAGCAAGTACTGCTCTGCTAGCAGTCAAATACCAGCTATCATGACCATCAATCCCACATATCTCGCGCAGCGAACGCGCCAATGTATGTCATGTTACCTTTTCCTCGCCTTTATTCCGGTCGTATTATCGAAGCAGACGCATATCATATCACGAGATGCAATAACTGACTGACGACATGGATTTATAACAGCTGTCAACTGGTCAGATGCCAAAGCCAGAGTGCGCAAGTCCTACCGAGAATGGCTCCGCGCGGTACGTTCCATCAGCATCCTCCGAAGAGTTCACCACAAATGACTAATTTATTACAATGATATGCGTGTATACAGTCCCCCGAAATCCAGACTATGTACTCCCTAAACCTCCCAGTTTCCGCAATCCGCACAAAGATCCGCCAACAGTTTGAGCAACATCGCTACGTGAGCCAGATCAAGGTTATCGATGTGCTCTTGTACAAGAGCCATGCCGAGTTTCAGGTTAGTTAAGTGCTTGATCGGTCTTTTATCCGATGAAGAAGAATAAGCTCGGAAATATCAGCCCGTATGCGCAGATGCTGAACGTTTAAATTGCAATTGTATAGGAAACGTTGAACTACTGGAAGCAGCTTTCCCATGTCATGAAGTACTTCCGGGCCGAGGAAGAGCCTGCTGCTAGGCTGCCGCAGAATTTCATTACTGGATTCTTGGAGGTACTTTTCCCCCTTGTCACTCGGTCTGTCTGAATATGATTGACTAATACTGGTACTGTAGGGCCGCAACTAACGCTATTGCCCCATTCCCGATTTCCAATATTCAATGCCGGTAAATGTTTTGTTATAGAAGTCTCGAGAGAAATAGATCACTTCTCGAGCCTTTCTTTGTTTTCTGCCAAGGGGGTTGTTTTGCAAAATGTGTATATAACTATGTCTAGACAATTCCAGTTGTGACTGCTTTTTCTTGATCCAACCCATGAAGTTCTACTGAAGACAAAGCGTAGAATATGGAATACCAAATAAAATAAAGATAAATAAGACCAATAGAAATAAACGCCATCTGACTAACCCATAACGATGCATAAAAAGCTGTTAAATCAAATCCAAACATCTCAACTCTCCTTTGGAACCTTTCTAATATATTCAATAAGCCAAACTCTCAAACAGCCATCCGATTAACCTGCTCGGCATTAAACGCATCCCTCGCAACCGTGAATTTTTCCGAGACAACATCACATAAATCCATCAGATCATCCAGACCTTTTTCAAGAGCTTCGATGGCAGTCGTATTATCTATTCATATTCGTATTCTTCCGTTAGCTCCTTTGCCCCGATAAAGGAAGAGAGGAAAGGAAATAAGGTTACCATATGTCTGAATTCGTAGATTCATCTTTGTCTCTGAGGGATGTGGAATTGTGTATCCGCAGAATTCTACAGCGGGACTGTCCATGATACGTTTGCGTGTACGTTAGTCTGAAGTCTTTTTCTCTATGGGAATGGAGAAGATATCGAAACATACTTTTTCATAATCACATATCGAAGCGCATTTCCGAGCGTGTGGCCCTCATCTTTGAACTGGAATGATGCAGCCGTCTCAGTAGCACCGGATAACTATAAGAATAAATTGCTATATTAGTTTCGTTCCAAATCCACAGCCAAGACATGCACGAAATGATACAATGCGTTTAAAAGATATATAGCGCAGAAAAAGGGCAACAAAGGCATACCACAGTAATCCGATTCTCGCCGATCTCGATCTCTCCTCCTTCAGTAACTTGTTGCTCTGTGGACTCGACATCGACCATGGACTGGTCTTGGTCTTCTGGGTGGACGGAGGCGGACATTTCTTCCTTCTTTTCTCTCTGTTCTGGCCTGAATTCAGAATTGTGAGATATGACAGACAGGAATCAGGTATGTATGTGTATGCTCAGTTGTTGCTGTGGTTATGATGCGGTGGAAAAATCATATAAAAAATTGTTATCGATAAAGAAAGCGGTCGCGGGACGCGGCTTCTGATTGGACGGAGATCTCAGACTATACTTTGACGCTGTTCTCAGTGTTCTAACTTCTGGGTCTGCGTTTATTTAGAGGAAAATAAGGCGCTTGGATTATGTGATATCTTATTGTTAATATTGCTTTTTATTGAAAATATTACATGGAAGTTCAGGAGTTAAGAACACGAGACCGACCGTGAATAAGAATGCGTCAACAGCACTCAACCTTGTTTCTTTGACCAGAGAATAGTTATAAAAGGAAAATAATGGGTGCTTCCACATTATCCAATACCTAGATTACAGTCTTACAGTCCAACGGAGTACTGAGCAATGAGCAGTGCTCAACTCAAACCGCATTGCAGAATTTGACCGTTCCAATCTGCAAGTTACCTAGGTATTGTCCCCGACAACTTGACCTGGCAATTTTGATTGTATTATCGGAGCAGAAAGTATCTACCCGGTAACTAGAAATCGGGACTCAAATTCTTGTAGGGATGAATGTAGAGAAGCATACCTGGGAGGTTGCAATGTCGGTGTAACTGCACGGATCTCGAGTATGTCCAGATGCAACGATGTACCACATCAATACTCCGTATAGATGTGACGGACCTAGAGCAGAGAGACGTAATACTTCAATGTTAGTTAACTATAGTTAACATAACTATCTTTTCGCTGTAGAAGAAGCACTGGCGTTAGGGTTAGGCCCTTTTCCTCTGATTTCAATACAAACCAAGGAACGTGATACCTAGGTACAGTCATACAGTCATAGATATAATTAACTAGTGTAAGGCACACACTAAGATCGCCAGTTCCCAAAAAGGACACATAAATACAATAGTGAATACTAGCGAGTTGCACAAGCAGCGAAACGCCGGGCTAACTGGCTGCTGGCTGCCTCTTTATTAGGCCGTGTTTCAGCCAGGGCGAATCGAAGGGTCTTGGCCGTCTCAAGAGTCGCCGTGGCTGGCGATGGCTGCCAATCGCGCTGTTCAGATCGAATTATCCCTTCGTATCCGCGTATGGTACCGTACTCGTACGCCGTAACGAGGGGTTCGCGCAGAGACTTCCTTCAAGTTCCCAGGTTCTGACTGTATTATTACGCGTACTGTATGCGTCATTACGGGCCCCGACCAGCGGCCTCGAATCGATTAATTATGAGCATCCAATCAATCAGATCGAGAAGAAGCATCAGTTATAATACGGACTTAATATTCACTCTGCAGCCGTTCGTGTTGGCGTGCAAGTCTGAGACAGCCAGGCCAAAGAAACTGAGTCGAGACCCGCCCTGAGACACTAGGCGCCCACCAACTGCTTGACTGCCCTCGCTCTCGTTTGAGTCGTTTCATGGTAGGAAATAACTACTACGTATTCTATTGATCTATTCTTCTTCCTGTCTGACTTGATCTCGACTCGACTCGGCTGACTTGACTTGACTTGACTTATCTGCCGTCATCGTCGTTCCCAGTGACAGTCCCAGTCCCTCGGGACATCGTCTCGTTGATATACACAAATAACACAAGTGGGCTGAGGAAAAAAAAATATCACAGACAATCAGCAGTATGTCTACAGCTGTCGCGCCTGCAACGGCCGCATCTTTGGCCCCTTCCCACGTTGATAGAGCAGCAAGCCCTAAAAATTTTCCTTCGCTGGGCCCCGCGGCTTCTCGAATGCCCTCCGGTGCACAGGACGGAGCAGGCAAGTCGAGCCCTGAGGGGAAAAAGACTCCCAATGCGTAAGTATTAGTTAGTCTTTTGGTGAAGGAATATTCATTCTTCGAATGCACACCGTACGTAAATATGGATTTAGCTAACTAAACCACCCGCACTGGTAACTACTAGTAACGCCGCTCCGAAAATCATCGTCAAAAAAGAGCCGCCATCCTCACCCACAATGTCTACAAACACGCGGCCTCGCCCTCGGAAACTCGACCTCTCCGCAAGCACACTATCAGTGCGCGCCCCGGGAGGTCCAATGACAGCTCGCGACGGCTTTGGGATCCAGGAGGTTGGCCTAGCCTGCTTGTCTCCTGGCTTTCAGACCCACGATCCCGAACGACAAGAACAACTACAGCGGAGCATTGCAGTGCGCGAGCAGCAGCGGTCCATCATTGAATCAAGACTGCAAAGGTCCGCGAAAGGCGACGGCAGTGATTCGAAGCTCCCCGACTCGAGTTCGTTTGGCTCGTTAAAGCTCGCCAAGAAGCGGCCCCCTCCAGGCCTCTCCATTGTGCCTCCTTCGGCTTCACAGTTTGCAAACGAACGTGTTGTGCAATCTGCACCATTAAACAAGACGTTTACCGGTCGCCACGACCCACCGCCTATCACTCGTCACCTAATCAACTATACCCCCAATCTTCCCTCGCCATCTCACATCCACCATGTGCCAGCCACGCAAACGAACAACCGCTTACCCCCGCTATCCGATGTCTTTGGATCTGACCTCGCTTCAAAGGACATAGAGCGTGAGCGTAACGGGCCCTTCCCTGGCTCCGGCATCAACAGCTCCTCCCAATCCACTACGACGACGACGACGAACATTCCTCCATTTTCTTCTTCCCCCGGTAATAATAATAATAATAACCCTTCATCCCATCAACAGCAACGGCCGCGAGAGTATCGTTCGGCTGAAGAGGCCGTTCATGAGCTCTCTGGAGGCCGCGAGGAACTTCTCCCCCGCATTGTACACTACAATGGCCATCAACAACCAACCACGCCCCCTTCCCCATATGGAGGTGCTCCCCCGAGCAGCACACAGCAGACACATATACAATCTTTAAACCCGGGCACTGCCCGTCGCCGGACGCGGAATGAATACGAACAAGACAATGGCAGTCCGCCATTAGGCACGGGGCCAGATATGAGGTATCGAAATGGCCCCGGGCCGTCGGTTCCCTCATACGGCCCGTTTGGAGCTGGACGTGATTCGCCAGAAACGCAAAGGAGAAAGAAGGATGAGTTCCTGTCCCTCTGCGCACGAGCATGGGATCTCTTTCATTCATAATGACTCTCTCTTTTCTTTTCTCCCCCGCCTTCTCGAAGACTGCTGCTTATATATTTTGCCTGTTGAGCCGAATGAGCGGTCTCTCACATGTCGGACTTGATTTATACGACACACAACAAAATTTGATTGTTACAACGAATGAAAGAATGAGGTATGAAAGGGGATATAATTTTGGGGGGGATTGGCCAACATCATGATCTATATGGTTCTGTTCGATTTCTTTCACATTCGATTATGCCATATGCCATATGGTTTTCGTCTTTGTCTTTTGGGCATGTAGACAATGCCATTATTATTTTATCTTACATTTCACAGGATCGGGCGCTTTTCTTCTGTTTTCCATTTTTCTTACATGTTTATGTCATTCTGTTGGATTCCCCTTAGCATCGCAGTATTTCATTGCGATTTTCTTACATTTCATATATTTCTTCTCCTCTCATCCCGCTGGTAGGGAAACCAGATTTCCTTTTCCATTTACTTTTCTTCTTTTCTTTGCAAAGATGGGGATTATTGTATTCATACAAAGCTTTCTTTTTCCTGATATATGTCATCATGTAGGATATATCATTCACATATTCATACAGGCAGCAATCTATGGTCGCTCTTACCCCTAGCTTTGAACTAAGTAAAGACAAGTTGTATTCACAATAAATATACTGAGGATATGATGATTATTGCTCCTGCTCACCCCTCCTCGCCCACGGCAAGTCCTTCCTCTCCTTGGCCGCAACCTTCTTCCTCCTGCGTTCCAACGCCTTCGCACGCTCTCTCGATCCCATGCTCTCATACTTCTTCTTCAGAACCTCTCTCTTCAACTCCGACTTCTTCAAGTAATAAGGCTGACTCTTCTTGCCTTCTCGAATCAGCTCCCGCTCTTTCCTCTTGTGCTCGCTCATCACTTCCCGTTCACGGCGCTTATTGTCCAGCGCCCGCTGTCGGTCCGTCGCAGACCGGATATCACGGGCCAGTTTTTCTTTGAGCGCTGGGTCCTTGGTACGCTTGTGTTGCTCTTGGAGTTGTTTGAGCTCCGAGGCACGATACTCGTCTAGAAAGGCGTAGGCGTTTTCTGTGGCTGAAGAGGCGTTCTTATTGCGGCGTGAAGATGAGGATACTACCGTTGCGTCGAAGCGTGGATCACGCGCTTTCGGGACACTGGGTGGCTCCACGACAATGCGTTTGCGCGAGACGGCCATTTTAGATGATTGGACGGTAGGCGCGTGTTTGGAGGACCGGGATGGTGTTGTTGCAGTACCCCTCCTATTTTTGGTTGCATCGCTGCTCTGTTGTTTCTTCTCGCGTGCTAGGCGCAGTTTTTCTCTTATATCATTTAATGTGGATGATTCGTTGTTGTGTGTTGCAGGGGTGTCGCCATCACTTCGTTTGCGCTTTTTCCCAATTGAGTCTTGAGCTTTTGCGAGTGCGCCGAATGATATTTGTCGGAATTCAGATTGGATGGCTTCTCTGTCGTCTACATTATTATTATCTGCACTGGTATCGTCGCCTTCTTCGTCGTTGTCGTTGTCATTTGAATCTGACTCTGAGTCTTCCTGCTCATTGTCTTCGGAATCGGTCTCTTCGTTTAGCTCGGACGAGGCATCGTCCTCAAATTCCGACTCGTCAACATCCTCGTCCTCTTCTCGGCGCGCACGGAGCCGCCTATTCAATGAATCCGAGATTGCCATTGTACTGATTCAAATAATTTGGAGGTTAAAAAAAGAAGTTTTGAGCGGCGGCGGAGATAAAAGATTCTGCCGGCGATTGAAGGCGGTGAGCCTATCACAGCCTCCGACTCGCCGAATCCAAACTTTTTCTATCGCGATTAATGACATTTCATTTGGTTTCATTTTTCATTTGCGTCTTTTGTATTCTTAAGTTAATTGTCTGTACAGACACTCTGACTCGCACGCTAGGAATACGGCGCTTAAATGAGCCGCCGGCCACGCGTATTCCTCCACTTAGCTGGCAGCCTCACCAGACGTACATGTCTGGCACATAGCTGTCGACTGGGCGCTAAGGTACTTCCTTTCATTCACATCTGTTTATGCCTTCTGCTGCCCCTCTGCCTTTCTTTGTCTTCTGTTCCTTTCACTTACGCATGATACAGCGCCCGATTCCTTCCTTTCCTACGGCTGAGAAGTACATGACTTCGCCCTCGCCTAAACATAGACAAAGTCAAGAAGAATACCAGTCTACTACTGTGCGTCCTGGAGGAGATACAAATATGGACGTTAATGGCGCTGCTGCTCCCGCTTCTGCTGTTGCGGCGCAGGCAGACGAGGTTGCAGCTAATCAACTTCCTCAATCTGCTTCTCAATCTACTCAACCAAATGCAAACCGCAGGCCGAGTAGACAGTCCCGTCGGCTTCAGCAGAGAGCGGAGAGGGATCTTCAGTGGAGTGCTCAGGGACTTGGACATGCCGGGTTTCCTTCAGCTCCCTTCCAGACGGGCCATTCATATTTCAATGAAATTTACAACAACAGCAACCATAACTATAACATGAGCCCAGTGCAGACTCAGTATAGTTCTGGCAATATCTTTATGCCTCAAAACTTAAACTCAAATGCAACCAACATGGCCAACTTTGGGTTTGACCCGAACTATGCGGTCTCAAATCAAAACCCGTTCAATCTGCCTCCTCCACTTCAACAAGCTCAGTTACTCCAAATGCAGTTTGCGCAGCAGATGATGATGGCTCAGCAGATGTTTGGGGCCGTTGGAAACCCTTCACCTTTCAACAATGCTGCCGGCATGCAGCAACAGCCAATCCGTACGATGTCGACTATGGCCAACACAGTTACACAAGCGAGAAATTTCAGCAGTAATATGACTACTCCTGATACAGCAATGCGATTGGAGAGTCATATTGACGGCAACAGGAGCACTAATAATCCTAACGAACGGTCGGTATCGAAAGCCGTGCAACCGCCAACAGCCCCGGTTCCCCGGCCGCAATATCTGGCCCAGGCGCACAAAGAACCGAAAGATCTGAACTTTATACAACCGCTCCTAGTCATTCTAGACTTGAACGGAACTCTCCTATACCGCAAGCGCAAGAAGTTCCCACCTCAGTTTGTCCGTCGACCGGAACTCAACCTCTTCCTGGAGCGACTCACAAAACGACACGTTTTCATGGTGTGGTCGAGCTCACGACCGGAGACAGTAAACGCGATCTGCGATAGCATATTCTCTGAAAATCAAAAATCGAAATTAATCGCCAGATGGGGTCGGGATAAACTGGGACTCGATCAAAGCCAGTACTACGCCAAAGTACAAGTTTACAAAGAACTCGAAAAGGTGTGGGCTGACCCTGCCATCCAGAGTAGATACCCCAAGAACAAAAAGCAACCAGCCGGGAAAGGCCTTCACAATGTCCTGAGGAAGACTCCCCAAATCGCGAACGAGATGGAAATGACGGGTGTCCAGAACAGGCGTTGGGATCAGTCAAATACCGTGTTGATTGATGACAGCACAATCAAAGCAGCCGGCAATCCGTACAACATTCTTGAAGTCCCCGAATTCACTAATGAGCCTAACGATGATGATAGTACAGTGCTGAAGGTGGTGTTGGACAAGCTCAGACAGCTCGCAAAGTCGAATGATGTCAGTCAACGACTGCGTTCTTGGGGCGAGGATGGTATTAGGATTAGCCGTGATGAGGTTGTGAGCGGCTCTGAAAAGTCCTCCTCAGACTCAGAGCCGGAGGAGATCAAATCGAAGTCGAAAAAGGACAAGAACAAGAAGAACACTAATAAGGAAAAGGACGAGCCACCGACCACGGATAGCTTCCCAAATGCAACAACAGATAACGATATTATACCCCATGATCTCGGTCCCGAGGATATAGCGCCCCTATCCAAGAACAAAGCACGAGAAAAACGCCGCCACAAGCAGAAGAAACTAAAACTTACGCCCGACGGATCTGAGGAGAGAGCCGAAGCTACTTCCGATACGGATGGCGGTCTGATCCTCACCCGTGTTGGTGGTCCCAGCAGAACTTACACTGTTGCTGACGTCGATGTCGATGTCAACGTCGACGATGGTCCACGAACTACTAGTCATGTTAAGAAGGACAGATCCAGGAAAAAGAAGAAGACGAAGAAGACGGGGGATAATGTTGCACTTGTGTAGTTGGCACTGAGGCTTCGTCGCGGGCTTAATTTTCATATCCTCCCTAAACAAATGCATGCATGAACTGAACAAAAGAAGTGACTACTCGAATTCTGGCTAGACTATTTATCAATTTCGGTCAAGCCATTGATTTATGTTGGATATATGCAAGCATATGATCCGCTTCTGTTTGATTATTTGTTTTATGTACTACCGTCATTTGGTCTATACCATTCTCAATCCATGGCGTTTCGGTTATTGCCGTTTCACTCCTCGTTACGACAATTTGAAGTAAGGACAACGGACATCTTACTCATTATTGGGTATGGTATATACGAGGAAATTACATGGTCTGGACATGTTGATACCATTCTTGACATCATTATTCGATGACTCTTGTATTATCTGATAAATGCTTTTCATAACCATGACTATCGCATCACATATCAGATCACATCACACATAAGCTTTTCTTTTTTTTCTCGTCACGAACAAAGGAAAATCATATCAAATTGCATACATCGTACCAAAATGGACACGACTAGGCACCAGATGGATTCTAATAACGTAAAAGGCGTGGCATAAGGGAGGAAAGACCCGGTTCTTTATTTATCCCAAACATCGTTGTCAGTCCATCCCTTTTGGTGGTATATTAGGAGGAAAAGGGCTGCTAGGAAAGGTTGCTTAATTTATTTGAAGACGTGGCCATCGGCGTGGGGGTATTCCTTGCCATCGCGGACTTCAGAAACATCCCATGCCCACAGGTCAGTGATCAACTTGCGGTCGGCCTCGGAGGTGTGGTCGAGCTTCTTGAACTCATAGCTCTCCCAGTCAGGGGCCACATCAAAAGCGGGCAGGAACTCCTGGCCACGAATTATGAAAGCACCACGGATGACGCAGTCATAGTTCTGACCGTAAACGGAGGCGGCGCCGAAGATGAACTTGCGGGAAGCCTCGAGACGAGCAAAGAAACCACCAATCAGGTTGTTAGCCATGAAGGTGAGCTTGAGCTCGTTGTTGTATTTGTAGTCGACAAGCCAGAGAGAGTACTCGTCGGGCTTGTAGTGCTCCCAGAACCAGGGCATGGCAACGGAACGTGTATCTTCATTGGAGTATTGACGCTTCCACTCATCAAGAATCAAAGTGGGCTTGCCAAGAGCCTCAAGAGGGTGTTTAGGCTTGGGCTCAGGCTTGGGCTCACCATCATCTTCTTCTTCGGCTTCCTTGGCGGCAGGCTTAGCAGCAGGCTTGGGGGCCTCCTTCTTAGGCTTCTCTTCCTTCTTGGGAGGGGTGTATTTAATGGCCTCCTCAACAAAGACAGGGTTCTCAACAACGGCCTTGTAGGCAGACAGATTGATAACGGTGGTGTACCAACGAGTCACAGCAACGAACTCAGAGCGCCACTTCTTATCGAGGACGGTGGCAAATGCCCGGGTAAGAATGGCGGCGGAAAAGATGTCAGCAAGCGTGATGCGCTCACCAACAAGGTAGGTGTTAGCGGTGAGGTGAGTCTCAAGGACCTTCAAAGCGGTGAGAGACTTTGTGGCAGCTTCATCAACGTTCTTCTTGTTGTATGGAGCTTTTCCAACGAGAGGAAGACACCAATCGCTCAGGCGGCCAAGAAGATCGGAGTTTGCGTAGGACATCCAACGAAGGATGGAGGCATAATCCTGCTTGGTTGTGCCCAAAAGGGTGGTCTTCTCGTTCTGGGAGGCAACTAGAGCTCATTATTAGCCAAGGAACGTTTTGTTCTTTGCTGGATCTTTTCAAGGGAAAACGAAGTGCAAATATCGCAAATCAGAGTTGTCATTTATCAACAAATGAGATCTTCCAATAAATTGTTTTCAAGATTCTTTCTGCCAGGGATAACGTATAATAGATCATCATTTTGCAAGGTAAAAGTAAAACAAACGTCGGTGAAATGAGGAGAATATGATACGTACTGTAGATGGAGATGGCGATGGTTTCAGTCAACTTAAAGCCGTTTGCACCAACGAAAGAAGGAATCTTTCCCAAAGGGTTAATGGCGAGATATTCAGGGGTTTGGGTTCCTCCTGCGGTCGGAACGAGCTCAACATCGAGCCCGTTGGCTTTGGCAGCTACCAAGCCTGGGATGGTACGGCCGTGGCCCTGAGAAACAACGTCCCACGTTAATGATGCGACCTTCACAAGAGAAAAGCCTCGTAGAGAGCCACAGAAGCATGGATTGAGGAATAGCACTTACTGTTGTACCGTAGATCTTTCCGAAAGACATCGTGAAGACTGCAGAGACGTGCTTCGATGAGGTTGTATTTAAGGAGGGAAGGGAAAAAGAAAGAAAAAAAGAGGCGGGCGGGGAGGGGCTGGGAAGGAAAGAGCTTTTGCTGGGCAGAAAATTTGTGCGAATCGGGCTAAGCCTTTTTTGTAAGAAGTCACGTGATGCAGCCGGCGCCAAATTTCCTGACTCCTGCACAAGCAAGCAGAGCAGGCCTTCTGAGCGAGCAAGTCCCACACCCTCGTCGCTTGGGTCGAAAAACGCCAATTGCTTCCAGCGGCCTGTCTCGAAACTGTAGGACATCTACAATGGCTTTACAACGGCCGACATGCCTGGTGCGGACGGCCCAAAATATCTACAGTGTTGTTCAACGACCATCCTCTCTTCGAACCGCCGCAACGCCCACGCTCAGCATCTCAGCCCAGTCCATGGGTTGGAGGAGACAGCGGAGCCACTTCTCTACGTCTGTTCGGCACTGTGCAGAAGAAGTTCGCATTGCTCGGGCGGCACCAGAAATCGACTTCAAAAGTTTTAGCATACAACCGGCCCGTATAGTCCCTGCCTCGCCTGCATACTTCTCCGGCAGTCCCAAATTCATCGATCACCGCATAAAATTAGAACGGCTTCTAGCGAAATATGCGCTACTGCCCACACTGCCAGCCAACGAAGCACCTCGAATGGCATGGTTCAAACTCGCACAATTTCGGGAGCACTTAGGCGAACCCATCCCCGCGAAAAAGTACAAGAACTTCCAAAAAGTCCTCCAACGTCTCAATAGAATCCAACCCGATTTAGCTCCCGATGAGGTTCGGCAGACATTGAATAACTACGTCCGCCCCGGTAACCCTTTTGCCAACAAACCCGCCCCGAGGGAAGTGGATGAGTTTGGTCGGGCGCGCGGAAAGGGTAAACGCAAGGAATCATCGGCCGTGGTTTACCTTGTAGAGGGTGATGGAGAAGTTCTTGTTAATAACAAGAATATCGTGGATGCATTTCCCCGTGTGCACGACCGAGAAAGCGCTTTATGGGCATTACGGTGCACCCAAAGACTTGATAAATATAATGTATGGGCTAAAGTCTCGGGAGGAGGAGTCACCGGCCAAGCGGAAGCTATCACATTAGCTGTTGCTCGTGCATTAATGGTGCATGAGCCAGCACTCAAACCAGTTCTTCGACAAGGTACGTATTAGTCCTTTGGACTGCCATTTTCAATACGAAGATTGCTAACTTTTTCCCAATGCAGCTGGTGTTATTACTGTTGATGCTCGTCGGGTTGAGAGGAAGAAGCCCGGTCATGTCAAAGCAAGAAAGATGCCTACCTGGGTCAAGCGATAAGAGATCGTGTGTAAAACAATGTCAATACTATTTATCCTTTCTTTTCGTGTATTATTTCAGCATTCCATGGCGATCATGATGTAATAAAAATGAGCCCTTCTTCGTTATCCGGTTCTTGATTCATTTGTACAAGGAGTACTTCTCCTATCACTTTGTTGTATCCGCCGGGTGTGCCGAAGATGCAGACTACCTAGGTAGTCAATCTGATACGCAGGCTCTCATCCAATGTTTTCAACTTGAACGACGACATATATTGCCATGTACCTACGTTGGTACCTCGTGAGTGAGGGTTATATGAAACTAGGCATCCACATCACAGTCAGCGTGTTGCAACTTGCAACAGGTCTTTCTATCTCTCTTTACTTCTCTCAAGATGACGGTTTCCGGAATCATTGTACCTACGTGCTGGCTCTATCCACCTGGCAGTCAAGCAGAATCAATTCTCGGCGAACATACTTCCAAGTTGAGAACTGGTATCTGCCATTGTTAACCAACGCAGCCAAATTCTCCGAGAAACCTCCGAAGAGCAAAATCAATTCCGTGGTCGTAACCTGAAACCAACGGCCCGTCATACGGTCATGCAAACTAAATAAGGTACATTGGCGTAGCATCAATTACTTACTTTAGAACACAGCTTCGTTGGAAACCGTTCCAGGCTCGGCCATTCCATGCTCGCGACTCTCTATAGAAGATATAGAGCGGTGGGTCAGTCAACTTTACACAACAGTGTAGCCTTATGCCATTAACATAAGTTTAACCTAATTGCTGGAGAATACTAGCTTCCAGCCAGCCATCACCCGAATAGATGCACTACTATTTCCATTCAATATGTCTGTTGTCTACACCATGCTCGTCAGTAGTTAGTCTAGTATGAAACTGAAAGGGCCAGCTTTCTACATGTTCCAAGGTTTCTGACGCTATGTACGTACTTGTCGTATATAAAATCTCCCTTTAACTATGTAGGTACATAGTCATTCCCTTTACTGCCCAATGGATTGTCGTTGAACCGGGTGCTACACGAGATTGGAGAAAATAAATGAATACGAAATAGCCGAATAAATGCCTCATTACTAACCTAAATATCTACACTATATTCGGCCCCTGCGCACGTATAAGTACTGAAGCAGAAGTTACTACGATCTGGAAAAGAATTTCATAAGGGCACAAGTAGATCTGATGTTCCCTTTTAGTCTTAATATGTAATAGAACTACTATATATAGCAAGGAAAACAGCTTAACTCAAAAGATCGCTAATAGAGGAAAAGGACTCTTGCATATACGTGTGACACATATGTCTGTAAAGCTAGATACATTTCTAACGGCGAAAGGCCTGAAGCACGTGGAAGGGCACGCATTCTTGTTTCTCATTGGATCTCTCTTTATTAACTAAAATAGGAAATTCACAGGTGGGACCCTGCCTGAGCAGTTACCAAATAGGGGTTAGTGTCCGCCCCGGGTAGGTATGGGGCCGGGATGCCGGAGATACCCGGCATTGGAGCTGTGTGTGATTGGCCAGCGAGGAGATGTATTCTCCGGTGCTCCACAGGGCTGGATGTATGTAATGTTACTTACTATGGCTAGTGTGTGTGCTTTGCATAAGTATTAAGCACTGAAGCAGGAGTTAAAGGGGAGAGATGCCTGGATTTGGAAGAAATAACTTCCTCCCTGTGATCATTCAGCTCTCCAATGCCAATGCTTAGAATTTTTGAATTTCGAGTGCTTGAATCGAGGTTAATTCATCCGAATTCTTTCCGGGGGCCAGTAACTACAATTCAGAACAAGCCTCAACGAGGCAACTCTTGCGTAACTCTATTTAGCCTCGCTCAGCAGTTGTTGTAGGAAGCGCGTTACAAATGTTGTACGGAGTACGTATGTGTGTGTAAGAATAATGTCAATGTGCGCGTCAGATCCATGTTGCATTTTACTGACCTGCGAAGACTTGCTCTGTAGCAGTTATTTGTCAGTTTTTCTAATATGGCGTCAATTGAGCATTTCAGAAAATAAAATTCTTAATAAAACCAACAAAGAGCCTTGTTCTCTAATACTTCATTCTTCAAACACGCCTGAAATCAAAACTTTTGGCAAAAATATTACCCGCTCATAGATCGAGAAAGCCTCACTCCTAGGAAACTTTCTCCGTCTGGAACTGTGTACTACGTAGTACGTACTACGCACTGCTTTAGACCCACTCCAAAATAAACAACGCCACTGAAACTCGCATCAGACAAAGCAATTGTTTCAGATTTGTATGACCAATTGACGGAGTAACTGCGCGGCTACGTGCCGCACAGCCGCAGTGTTGGGCATCTTTGGGTTCCGGGGTACGTACTAGGTAGGTAGTATCTGGTTCGATCTAACTATCCAGGAAATATGCTTGTTGCCTGGCAGATGTAAGGATTCATTACGAAATAATTATGATCATAATACTATTGATAAGAGCATTATTCAAGCTATTAAGGCTTCTTTGATGCCCAGCCAGACTATTGTCAAACTCAGTAGCCGCTCTCCTATGTCGAGGAATTAATTCCTTAGCAGTTATTTCCGCCCAGTCTTGAGACCGTTGGTAGATCTTCTATCCTTTTTGAGGTAATTTTGTCGGGTCAGACAACGATATCAGTATATGCCTTTTTGCCGTATCCGGCAACAAACCCACTCGTCTGTAACAGTAGCACGAATTGACATACGTCAGTAAAATTTTTTAAAGAATGAACTGCTACGTATTCGGTACGGCTACGTCGTATGGACGTATGTCCATTGGTAACGTTCCTAGGAGTACGGAGTAATGCGTTTTAGTGAAACGTTAGCTCTTAAGGTAACTACAGTTTAGTTCTCAGCTGTCTTCCTGTTCCTGTCGTGCACAGATGAATAAGCGAGTATTAGCCACCAACAAAATATAACTACAATTGAAGATGATTATATAATATGGGTGTTACTTTACGAAGCTGAATGACAGGCAAGTCCATAACGGATATATGTAATGTGGAGTAATAATTCAAGGTATCCGATACTTATCGCGTCTCTTGTCCCCTGCTTTCCATCCAAAAATACCTAGGTAGTCCGTATTTGATCGCATCTTGGCCTTAAAAAGCACATAGCTAGAAGGTTATAAATGAAAGCATATTGTGAACTAAATACTCATGTCTAATCCGGCGAGATTGTAGATCATTCAATGACGAGGCTCCCAATAAGAAAAAAGTCTAAAGTTATTTACGAAAGGTGCATGGGGAGTCGACTTAGGGTTACATGGGCATATGTCATGCATACATACTAGTAACTACGTATTTGCGTGATCCGACACTTTTAATATGTATCACGACTACGGCCATATGCAGAGCTGCTGCAGGTCCCGGAGATGATGGAACTTGCTAACCCAGGGATGCAGGGAATGCTAAGCCATATTCGTTCTTATTCTTTCACGAATTTTATTTTCTGGGAGTAGTATACTCCGTACACTGATTATGATAATTTATCGATCATGTTGGTTAATACGATGTTTTATAGGTCGCCGATTGAGTTCAGCCCATAGCTAACTACTGATTAGGGCTTCTTGATGTTGATTTAGGCCCGACGAACATGTAACTAGGTATTGCGCCGTAGGATCTCCGACAACCTTGGAATAACAATGGCTATGCCGCTATTATAATGCCAATATCATAGTCAATTTGCTAGTCGCCTGGCTACAACATTTTCCTGGTTATGAAATTAAAAAGTTACTTAAGAAGGTAGTAGTAGATGGCGGATCCAGAATTGGGCCCTTACTACTTAGTGCTAGTTAGGCATTTAGGCACCGCCGGCCACTAATCTAGCAATTGAAACAGCGCGCGATAATATTTAATATAATATAGTTAATATAATAATAATTTGTTCTGATAAAGGAGACCCTTTCACAGCCCCGTTTTGCTCAATCCCATGATTCCTACTTCGCATCTCTTCCCTAAATATAGCACTCAAGTCTCCTGCACCGTCACGGAGTACTCTGTACTTACAACACTATTGTCAGAACTAGTTAGGTACGGAGTACCTAGGTAGAGCGTCTACAGCAAGTAGATTCGTTACCATGTTAGAAATTGATCATGTTTGATATTCAGATACACTGTCATTCTGTAAACTTATGTAAACTTAACCTGGAGAAAACTCGGCATGACCCTTTTCCCCCTTTTCTGCCTCATCTCGCCTCATTTGGATTCGCCCTATCTTGTGCTTCATATCTGGAGAGTTGTAACTGATGCTAGGCTTTCGACGGGATAATAACAGAAAACCCTGGGGTAATATGTGCTGGGCTGTAACTTGAAAGTACCACTACATTGGTAGCACATGTGTGCTCATTATTATGAACAAGCTTTGCTTTTTCCCTCTCTAGCGTCGATCAAAGATCCATAACTCCCATTCATTTTGCACATGAGCGCGGAACGCGGTGGCCGGATTCTCCCCTGCACAGGACGTACGTACGTAGTAGAATACCAAGCCGGCCTAAACGGGTAAAGAATGCAAAAAAGAAACGAATCTTCGCTGTGTCCGTGCAAACCGTCCTTCATTTAAGAAAAAATCCCTTGGTATCCATTTATCGTCACGCAATGCTCCCCTTGCAACCATGCTGTCACGCTGCGCGTACTCTGTAAGTGTACCCTAGTTATGGACATTGGAGACCAACTTTTCTTTGCTTATTCTTACCAATCCACCGGGTTATCCTCCCCCCTTCCAAAAAGTTACATTCGAGGGCCCCACAATGGGTAAAACTGAGATCTGAGTATGGCTGAACTTGCAATAGAAGAAAGATGGATCCCCATTTAGTATTTACTTAATTGCTTCTTGACGCCCAATCCTAGCTTGGCAGCAATCACATAGTTTGTATGACGTTGGTGTGGCTGAAAAGGCAGGGGATCTACTAAAATATCCATCACGACTCTCTACATCACTCTCTTCTAGTCAGGTTGATGGTGTGAGGCGAAAACCCATATTTGGATAAGGCTAGAAGTGAGTGGACGAGGCGATAGAGAAATATAAAAAAGAAACGAAGGGTAAAGAGAGCATTCTTTCTACATATGTTGGATAGCACGGCCCTTTTCTTCGTGTCCTTGCCCAAGTCATTCTCCATTCTAGTTTCTGTTACATGAGTGGTGAACACCATTTGAGCTTTCTGCCTGACGCGAGAACTTTCCATTACTACCGGCACACGCGGCTACTGGGATTACCCCCGCCAGATAGCTGATTGACTGGTAGTCAGCGTGACCATTTGTGGTCTTGTTTAGAGCATTCGAAGCAAGTGACAAAAGATACTTTAAAGAAGACAAGAAATCCGGCCTTGGTGGCAACATTCAAAGAACACCGAAAAGCTGGACCTGTATCCATCTCCACCGTACTCGCCCTTGCGAGGCGGGCTTTACGACGATTGTCACAGTGGAATGGATGAAGGGGGTCAACAGAGCGAGCAACAACATGGCTACTACCCTTACCGGTCCGCCCCTGGTGCTCCACGGCGCGTTGTACAACAGCAACAACAGGCATCCCCCGCGCAGTCACCGGAGGGTTTTCGACGGATAACTGCTGCTGGTGCTGCTGGGCCTAGACGAAGAAGAGGCCTCCGTTCATCTGGCCCTGCAGGGTTGAATTTTGGCGGAGCAGCACAACAGCGCCAAAACATTCCAACGTCTTTACCTTCCGCACTCCACTTTCAGCAGCCTCCCATTCCTCCCTTTTCTCCGGAGTCAGTGAGACATCAACATGTGCTTGGCCTTCAGCAGCAGCAGCAGCAGCATCAAGTAGCACCGCCTGGACAATATGATACAGGAGTCATTTACAATTTCGGCCAGCCCGGCACGGCGCAGATTCCTTATACGATACCACTGCCAGAATCATTTACAGCGCGCCATGCAGAGCAGCTTGGCACTCTTTCTCCTGGTGTTTCACAGCTTTTTTCACCTCCAGGACACAGCCAAGATGTGTCTCAATATTTATCTACTCAGGAGCAACTAGCTATCTACCAGCAGCAGCAGCAACAACAGAGCCCATTATATCAACGAACGGCAGGACCAACGCCAATGGCCAATGTTAATCCTACGGGAACTGCAGGGACAGCACCCAACGTGGTAAATATGGATGATGCTTATCGTCAGTACCACCAAGCACTAATCACGGTGTTTGGGTACACGCAAAGAGGGCAGTTAAACGAAGCTTGTCGATTATTGCTTGAGCTATCGACGTGGCTTATTGGCAATGCACGGGATCTAGGTAAGGGTTACTTGCTTTTTCCCCCCATGCCATCTATACATATTACACAACACATCTGCGAGAAGAGGAAAAGCGGTTGAAAGATTCCAAGAAACTAAGATTGCATTGTCTATTCTTTTTTCAGGCCTTTTGCAAGACGACCCAAACCACCCCAAAAAGCATAGCCAATTATGGGAAGACTTCAACATTTGTTGGCTCGCCTTGTGCCAAAAGCAAAAAGACCTCACCGAAGCCATTCTGGCCACCGGCCAGCCACTGCCCACAACCCTACTGAGTGCTGAAACTATGGAGAACATGGGACAAGCAATAATCCAGTTCTGCGACACGGTCGAGCCGCATGGACTAGTGGATTACCAAATGGGTATATGGGAGGAAGAAATCCTCGATAGTACGTACCCTGGAGCGGCGAGCCAAGAAGAGAAAAAACTATATTTCCTTATTTGGCTTTGAGCATTATTGGCTAACCCCAGTTATTTATAGTTCTCAGCCAATGTCTTGATCTAGTTGAACAATAAGGGCTACTAGTTCACCCCTCGTTCTGTCTATGTCGACCAGAAAAGCCCTAACGGGTTAAAGCCCGAACTGGCTACGTCCGTTCGAATACTAATAGAATCAACTAACTGTACGATTAAGCTGTACGAATGTTGTTACTTCTCCTGGCATTTATTTATTTGTCATTTTATTTTCTGTTGTATTTATTTTTTGGCTTGGGGCGTGGCTTGGGGCGCAAGGATTTGGAAATGGGAAGAGGGCCTAGGACAACTTGTTTCACTTTTTTTCTACGTTTTTGGCTCGCTCTGTACAGCTTAGATAGCAGTCTATATCCATGTTCTGTCTACGGATACTTGATTATATTGTATATTATTTGTATCTATAATGTTGCAAGAAAGAAATGCCTTGATTCTTCAGCATTGGCTTTGTCACTTGAAGCTGAAAAGATGCGTCTACTCTTGTTATGCAACGATTAGCGGTGTATCAATACATATCAAGAGAATGAAATAAAATCGCCTCACTTTGAAAGAGTTGACATCATCGTTGCTAGAGAATATCTATGTACCTACTACCTAGGTAAGCTCCTAGGTAAGTGGGCAATCTGATAAGCATGTGACTTTACTTCTATGCACTCCGTACATTTCTATGTAAGTACTAGTTAAAGGAAGCCAACTAAGAGTGCTGAAAAAGGGGGAACATTCTCTACCTAGGTATGGCATGTGCATATGCATATGCAGATAGCAGATCAAGTGGAAATCAAGGTTGCTTATTGCATTAGGCCATATGCAACGAATCTAATCTAGAAAAAAAAAGTGGTCCCCGCACGATATCTCAGATCTTATACTATGTATGTGAGTACCAACCTATTTAGGATTGCTTTTTGACATGGTTTTCAATTTGTTTTCCCCGTCCAAAATCAACGTCAATCACCACCATAGGGTCAAGGTAGGATCTCAACTTTCTCGGGATAAAAAAGATGAACGTGATTAGCTCAGAGTTCTTTTAGCGCAGCATTATTACAGAGAAACTGACCGCTGCTGCCGCCAGCACCAACTACCTAGGTACTATCGTAATATCAATCCTAGATATATAGCACTATGGAGTAGTAGTAGTACGTACTCCGTACTACGGCCGGCCCAAAATTTTGAGTCAATTTGATGCTCTAGCCTCTTAGTATAAACTCTAAGCAGCATTGAGATCGGCTCGTGCGCATACTCTTGCAGAATTTAGATTTGAGTACGTAGTAAAATCCTAGGTAGGAAGTATTCTGTACTCACTGCTGGGTAGCTATGTCATGTGCGAAGCACCATCGCGACTCATCGCCTTGACAGGGCGCAGACCCTATACAATAGTGCGCACTATGTACGATCATTTAAGTGGAGCTTGGTCTGGATCATCGAGGGAGATCATTCAACTAGTCCTACTATGGTAATAAGTAGCGCAGTGCTAAGTTGAAGATGATGGGGACTAGCGAATGACTTTCCCTTTCTCCTACCTAACATGGGAACTTTGTTGTTTCTCACATATCCTCCGTATATCGCATAATTAAAGCAAAAGATCTTAGAAGACTTCGGATGTTGAAATAGACTGCCCTCCGTTCCCATCCATTCCGAATATGTACCATACTCCGCACTTATACCATATAATTCAGTGGAGCGCTGCCCATCATTGTCGGGCTGTCCATCAAGCTCAGATTAATAAGACGCAGTCTATTTCAGGTTGAAGGATGTATCGACCAACTCGGGGAGACCGGCTGCCTGTCACCATGTTGGCACTAATGCAGCTAGCTACATTAGTCCATCGGGCTGCATGCAGACTCAGATCATCTGCAACACGCACCTGCTAGGCTGCTAGTAGGTTGCTAGTGCTACTCCGTAGTTACTCTGTACGACTACGTGCTAGTTAACTACCGAAGTACGGAGTAGTTAAGTGTGATAGACTCATTATTATAGGTCGCTTATTATTTCTCTTCCAGGTTAGTACGCTCAGTTTGTTAAAAGTGAGTCTCAAGACACTTCGGCTAGTCAGTGGGAAGAATTGAAGAATGAATCATGCCAGGATTAGGTCCTACGCTGGCATACGGAGGGGATAAAAACTACGCCCCTGGTTGGTGGTGAAGGGGAAGCTTGACTCGCGCTACAGATAGTAGTAAAATCTAATAGGTATAGTCATACGGTCAATTATAGCTGCTCTTTATTTATCAATGAACAAATTATCTAGGTAGTAAGGCTCAAGTAAGCACCATCTTTGAAAACTTGGGAAAGAGACTATCCTGATGCCTGGACTCCCAAGTCAAAAAAATTACCTACTTAGGTAATAGATCCACTCCTGTCATGTTGCCAAGGTAAGCTTAGCCAGATCAGCGGGCCCAATTGGATAGCTGCGATAGCATAATCCTGTATGATTTTACATACTATTTCTGAAAGTACCTGGCTACCTAGATAGTACGTATATGCAAGGGCCGGTGCATACCTACCTGGGCATAGGGGTCGGCACGAATAACGAATATATTCGTATTCGTTACGAATATTCGTAATTCTGATCACGTGATGAGCACCTGACTTGTTTGAGGGTGAATCAGCATCAGACATCCTGAATTCAATATAAATCCAGCCAAGAGCAGAGTCATCAAAAACGTAGGCGCGGACTAGCCTTGTCGGGTTTGGACACGACGGTAATAAACAAACTGCACGTGACTTGTCTTCTGGTGAGAGGGTCGGTCTTGGCATATTCGTACGAATATTGGACTTGCGAATACGAATATTCGTAAAGGTTCCCAAATTACGAATGCGAATGCGAATATCGAAATAACTTACGAATATGTATTCGTGCCGACCCCTACCTGGGCAAGTAATTAGAACTTGAATTTTCCGTCGTTTCACATTTGCATATAGATACGTAACGTGCATGCATCTAAGCGCTTTCTTTAACAGCTAGCTAGTCAGTGATGACCAAAATGTCCGAAGACTTATTATCCAACAGTTTTAAAAGGTTGGAAAAAAGTAGCCGCATAAAGGTAGTAGCCTATATGTAAGAGATGATGCTGTCGTATCCGGGGTTATTTGGATAGAGACAACCTTGGAAATTATAGTGTTCTGCTACTACCTAAGTAGGGTATTTTTTCATCTCAGAAAAGGACCTCTCGCAGGCTAACTATAATAAATGCAACCGGTAGTCACGTATGTTGCCTGAAATCTACCTCACCTTGTATATCCTCAAAATGATGTATACGCAAGCGAACAAATCATCTATACAGACTACTTCTCTGGCACGTTCTGCCCAGTAAGGCGAGTATTTTAAATGGTTGACGAGTTGTGGTATTGTATTAGGCCTTGATCCAACGACTCTAACCGTGCTAGAGCAGCCATTTGATACAGTCATAAGTCATTTCGCATAACATAACCCCGAAAATTCCGAGAATCGACAAATAAACCGTAATGGGAACCAATGTATGCCAAAAAAGAAATCATATTTCATCTAAAAAGTAGACGGGTTAGCCTCGTATCTCTCTTCAACAAATGACATAACTTACTCAATGTCAGGTTCATGTTCACATCCGTAGTTTCCACCATCTGCTTGAATTCCTCGAAGCTAATCTTGCCATCGTGATCCTTGTCCGCTTCCATAATGGTCTTGTCCACAATCTGTTGCAACTGCACGTCTTTAAGATTGCTACCAACCATCATTTTCAACACGATGAACAGCTCGCCATTCGATATGTACCCGTCGCGATCGATGTCGTACACCTTGAAGGCAAAATGCAGTTTCTCGTCTTTTTCTCCTTTGGAACTGAACGCGGATAATCCAGAGACGAATTCTTGGAAATCGACGTCGCCGCCACCGTCTTCGTCGAAGATAGAAATCATTCTGAAAGAAAGGAAAAAAAAAATAAAATCGCATGAGTATTTCGTTATATAATCTATCAGATAGACACCTGCGCTGGGGGTGGAAGTTACCGTGGAGCAAGTGGGTTGGATGACACCTGTGGGAGCGACAGGAACTCCTCTCGTTCAATTGTACCTGAATTGTCCTGTATTTATACGTCAGCCGCCGCCTCATCCATCACGATAATAATAGTAATAATAGCAAAAGAAGGAGTCAACTCACCTTGTCTAATTTCATGAATCGCTTTCGCAGGCGATCGACTTCATCTCGGTCGACTAATCCAGTGTTTACCCGTCAGCTTAGTCGACAGAAGTGGATCGAATGATCTTTCTCACAGTTGGAAGTCGATATAATGCTATCAAGAACTTTACTTCCGACAATAGATCCTTGTCGTCTCCTGGTATTAAACAAGGCGGCGTTGTTGGGCTCGTGCGGCTCCATCGCTTGGGTTGGCGTTGGGGATGCGCGGGAAGGCTTCGTTATATGCCGGTAGTGGTGGTTGCTGCTTCAAACTGTACGTATAGGTACAGTTCTGTTTCTAGACGACGTGGAAGTAAAATATGACTCGATACTCGAATGACCAGGGATGTGATGCGGAGAACTTGAGGTGTTGATTGCGAGTTATCAAGATAGATAGCGGCGCCAAGGCTGAGGTAGACTACGAGAGGCAAGGAGCAGCGCCAGGGAATTTGATATCACGGGACCCCGCATTAACCGCATCGGGATAGTCAAGCGAGCCCCTGAGGCCGTGCACCCGCCGAAAACAGGTTGCCACGCAGGCAGATGGCAACGTCAAATCAACAAACCGCTGTGTGACTACCGGTCTTTTATCATCATTATATCCTCCCCTTCATCGAATTTCATCACGAAAATACGACTACGTGAAATCGTATGACTCAAGCTATCGTCTAATACTAATTTTGACCCCCCTTTCGCATGGTTGCGCCCACCATCGCGCCCCGAATTTCACATGACTAGGTACGGGGGTATGGGGAGGACGCGCCCGAAGAAGCTCACCTCCAAGGCGTCCATCCCCATTGTGAAGGAGGATCAGATAGACTTCATCGATGAAGATATCCAAGCCGCCCTCCAACAGGTCGAAACGGGTGTGGAAAAGGCCGAAGAATCGGTATGTTGTTTCCCTCGTCCATCCCTGCCCGGGTCCGTGCATATGCATATCACGTGACTTTCCGTGATACCATTCAGAGATTTCACGCGATGGCCATCGTCTGCACTATGTCCGCATTATAGCCAACTAATCCGTTTCAAACACATCTAGGAAATCCACCTGCAAGCCGCTATTAACGCTGTAGCCCTCGGTAAAATCAGCGAAGCCAATATCCCCACGCCTGAAACCGTCCTTAGCTCCATTCGATATGATGAGCTCTATCCTCCCACATTCTCACAGCCGGCCACATATATTCGCTTTTCCTCCACGGTGGAGGATTGCTGTGGATGTAGGTATGACCTTGTGGAGGAAGATGATGTCTTCCTCAAGATAATGAACGAGAAGAGGGACCCTTCCAGTCCTCCGTGCACGGAAGACCAATTCGAAGAAGTGATGCAATTCTTTGAAGAGACGGCGCAAGCAAAACAACCATACGCAGCCGTAGATCATCCACCTGTCCTTCCTTTTGCGGAGATTGAGGAGTTCTTCGATGCTGCTGTAGATGAACACATCAAGAGACTGGCAAAGGACATATACCCTCATTGGAAGGCGAGGAGAGCCAGTACGGACAACAGCCCCTTACTGTCAACGCTCAAGGTAAGACTTCCAGTTTTATATTTTTTTGTTCTTTCATGAATGGAGCAGCGATCTGATTGTCATCCTTAGTTCGAAACGGGCCAAGAAACCGACGATGGAGATCCATATGTATGTTTCCGTAGACGTGAAGTGCGACAAATTCGCAAGACCCGTGGTAGGGATGCACAGAGCGCCGAAAAGCTTCGTAGGCTTCGCAAAGAATTGGAAGATGCGCGCCAATTGGTTGCTTTCGTGCGGCAGCGAGAGCTTGCCAGAAAAGAAATGTTCATTATCGAAAAGCAAATCTTCCAACAACGGGCGCAAGTCAAGGATATGAAACGGAAGCTTGGGATCAAGGATGACGATGAGGATCTCATCAACCAGAAGGTAAGGATACCGCTGAACGATTTTAGAAAACTTGTAGCTAATGTCATTAAGCCGAAAAAGAAGCCAGTCGACGTACCCGCCATACAACGTCCTGTTTCGTCGGCAACTATTCGCATCTCTCAGCGGCCTGGAGCACAAGCTGCGGAAGACTTGCAGTTGCTCGAAGAGGTTCAAGCCGAGAAGGAGAATGAAATCATTCGGGACATTAAGCAAAACCTGCAGAAGCACTTGAAATGGAACGAGGGGTACATCGATCACACGACAGCTCCGCTCACGCCGTCTCCCAAGAGAAGCTTCGAAGCTGCATTCCGCCCTGCAATCACGACTCAATTGCCCACGCCACCATCGTCAGATTCCTCGGATGCAAATGATGCTACCTTAGATTCCTTACATCCATATTTCCGCGATCGATTCGCAAGCGTGGAAATGGATGGTGATACCACCAAGATGCCGTCATTCAGGAGACGTGTAGGCCGAGGCGGACGAGTGATGATAGACCGACGTAATCTGGCGACTAGATGTAAATCGGACATTGACCCCATTCTCCTTGACCGGTTCAAATATGATGGCGATGATGATGACGATGACGACCTGGTTTTCGAGTGTGATAAATACGATATTCAGATCATGCAACATCGTGCTATCATGGCTGCCAAGGCCCGTGAAGTAGCACAGATGCAGGCCCAAGCCCAAGCTCATGCTCACGCGCAGGCTCAAGCTCAACGACAGTTACTCGGGGAGCGCAATGCATCTGGTGGTGCAGCATTGGCCTCCAATCCTGATCCGGGAGGAGTCGCCAAAAATACTTCCACCTAATGACCGAATTATATGAATCGATTATTCTTGCATAGCGAGCGTTGTTCATGCTTTTTTATTGGATGGAATTCTGCACGTCGGTTTTCTCCTCCTTTTGTTATTGAATGACTGGAGTTTATTTTTTTTTTTTCCGATCATCTTCAATTTTTGTCCGCTGATGATTCCTTTGCTATCATGCAACACTCTTTCTTTCTTTATTCCATTATAGGAAGAGCAGGTTGATTATCGCTTTAGGCTTCTCTGTTATTTTTGTGGCGTGGTGGGTTGATGTCTTGATAATCTGTACATATATACCAGATGGTGCTTTGAACGAAACTGTATGATTAGAAACAAAACATTAGCAAAAACGAATCGGAAACAATTCTGATAAATAGCTGGATGAAAGCCTCATTACCTGTGGTAGTTAAATATAGAACCAGTTGGTGAGCAGCTGATTCAATGGCGCCCAAGCTTGGCTCTCTTTTGATGCTGCTGTGACCCATCCTCTGCTGCGCGCTTCCCATTACTACTTTCTTCAGCAGCAATGAAATCTCGGAGCATTGAAGAAACTTGCTGCAATATTTCTTTCTCCCCGACACGAACTTCAATAGCCATCTTGTGGCGGCGTTGGCTAGTTGATAAGGAAGCCGCCGCCGCCGAGGAGAGTCCCTGCAGTAGGGCTTTATCCTGCTCAACTGTGGATCCATATAGAGATAATTTGGAAGTCGCTGCATTGAGCAATACGTGAGCTTCGTGGACTGTTAGAGAAGGGTTTGGCGGCCTCTTCTTGGATTGGCATTTTTGCAAGTCTTCGGGGCCCAGAGATAGAGTTTTCAAAAGAGCGAGAAGCTCGTCTGGTAGTATGTCGACCAAGGAATCTTCTGGTGATGGCCGTAGAATACAGTAGCCATCCTCGAGGATTTCTAGTTCTTCAAGAAGTTGAAGCTACATCTGATATTAGTCTTAGGAAAATGAAAACGATTATTAAAGCAAAGATCGCGTCCTTACCTGAGGGTACGATTGATCTTCTATACTATCGAAGCCTGCGGCATGGCAAATGCCAGCTAAAGGCAGCTCGACGACATCATATTGGGCATAGTTATCGGTAACATAGCCGTACCTTCGAAGAAGATCCGAGCGCGGAAGCTCCCCATAGTCATTGAAAAGCTCATCTCCCGCTTTGATGGGTTTGATAGCCCTCATGACAAGTGCGCCCTCTTCTTGGAAGAGACGGGCCTATATAGCGTTAGGATTATATCAGCCTAAGTTGCGCTGGAGAAAAAAAAATACCAATTTTCACTGGCAGTCAACGTACATTGTTCCTATCGGCATCTGCATTAAGCAGATCGGCTAATGGAACCATGCCCTTGGGCAGCTGTTCCTCATCGTCTGTGAGAAAACCATCTTCTCCGTCACTCTCTGCGTCTTCGCTCTTTTCAATATCAAAGGCATATGCCATGATCAGAGAGCTCATGCGATGTGACAAGTCTAGCAGTACTTGTGCGCCTGCATCGGTATCATAGGGGGTTGCACCGTAGATAGGAGGGAACAGATCGGGGTGAGCCCGGACAAAGGGAAGGATGATCTTGAGGATATCTTGTTCTGCAGCTTGTTTTCCGATTTTCTCGATAACAGCACTGGCTTGGAGTTCGGAGAGTTCTTCATCAGACCAGAACATTAACGTATCAAACTTCGAGGGGAGGATTTGGAAGTATTGCTTCCAGCTTGATCGGTCACCGAGCGAGTACTCGTGGATCATCACGACAACAAGAGACAGCCAGGGACCTAGATCTTCTAACTCTCCAGGAAGAACATTATTCAACTGAGAATTTTCTGCCATTAATATAACCGGGCGTGGAAGTGTGAATAAGTCCTCCCCCTCGGAAATATCGCTGCTGGCGACTGAGAAACGGCTTGATTAGAAACTGTATTTCCCCCCCCCCAAAAGAACAGAGAAAAGGAGAATCTCATGGCTGATGGATGACCTTACCAACACCTCTCCCAGAGCACTGATGCCGAAGATCACGAATCTGGATCTTGGGACTTATTTTCACGCCAGCTTGCTGAGAAAGCCACTGTGTGAAATCATCGCTTTGGCGCTGGAAGTCGGCAGCGTCGGGGAAATGGTCTGTGATAGACATGGTATGCAAAGAGCTTCCCAGAAAAAGCTAGGAACTGCACACGACAGCAACACAGGGAATCTCCCTCACAGGCCAAGGTAGATGCAGACAGTGCACTGTGGGAAGAGGAGAGAAGCAATTCTCAATAGTTTACTAACTACAGATGTGTGTATAGTCCGTGCTCGCTTCGGATAAATACAAGTGCCGGCGGATCAAACGCCAGCGGCTGTCATTGGTGGGCGAGGGAACTCGTGGCCAATCGATAAGCCGTATTTTGACAGCCTTCTCCATCATCGATAAAACCACACCAAAAATTGACTGCGACTATCTGTACTTCGGTGACCTAGGACTTATATTACTTACTCTACTTACAGCCCTGGTTCAGACTAGACATAATGATCGCGATTGGACTGGAGGGGTCTGCCAATAAGCTCGGCGTGGGCATCATGCTACACCCCAAGAACGGAGACCCCGCGCAGGTGCTTGCAAATATCAGACACACATATGTACCACCGCCAGGTGAAGGGTTCCTACCGAAAGATACAGCCCATCATCATCGCTCATGGGTTGTTAAGCTGGTGAAACAGGCCATGAAAGAGGCTAAAGTGACGGTGGACGAGGTGGACTGCATTTGCTACACCAAGGGCCCCGGTATGGGAGCCCCGCTTCAGAGCGCAGCTATCGCCGCGCGCATGCTGAGCCTTTTATGGGGAAAGGACTTGGTGGGAGTAAATCATTGTATTGGACGTTCGTATACCTCATTTATATCCTGTGGTTTTCACTGGCAAAACGGGGAGTTTGTGTAACAGCGTGGACTTCTTCAATGCTGACTGAGAGGAATCGATTAAGCTAATATTAATGCAGATATTGAGATGGGTCGACAAGTAACGGGTGCCATTAATCCCGTTGTCTTATATGTCTCCGGTGGTAATACACAAGTTATAGCTTATAGCTCCAAGCGGTACCGCATATTTGGAGAAACACTGGATATTGCAGTTGGAAACTGTCTGGACAGATTTGCACGCACATTAAACATATCAAACGACCCAGCTCCGGGTTATAATATCGAACAACTTGCAAAAAAGGGCCACCGCTTAGTGGAAATGCCCTACGCTGTTAAAGGCATGGATTGCTCTTTCTCGGGAATTCTAGCTCATTTAGAAGCTTTGGCAATCTCGCTTGGTCTCGCCGGAAAAGATGCTGCTGCTCTGGATGAGTTGGTTCAGGTAGAGATGAATGGCAATGCCGACACTGGCGATACAATTACCAGGGCAGATTTGTGCTTCTCACTGCAGGAAACAATGTACGCCATGCTGGTTGAGATCACAGAGCGAGCAATGGCTCATGTTGGTTCAAAGGACGTTCTTATAGTTGGCGGCGTTGGGTGTAACGAGAGGTTGCAAGAAATGATGTCTCTCATGGCACAGGACCGAGGCGGCTATTTATATGCCACTGATGAGCGCTACTGCATTGATAATGGCATCATGATTGCACATGCTGGACTGATGGCTTATAAACAAGGTTTCAGGACGCCGCTTGAGGAAGCAACATGCACACAAAGGTTCCGAACGGATGAGGTTCACATTGACTGGCGCGATTGAAGACTTGTTTCAATTTTAGAGTCCGCGCAAAGTGTGGAATCGCTGTGTATATGGCCGATGTTCAACCTGCGGTTCACTAGGCATTATATCTTATTTGCACTATAAATCCGCTGCCTTTGAGAAGTTATGATAAGACTCAGAGAACGGGAGATTGCTGCGCCATTCCATTTAATACCCAAGTCATGAATTATCATCATCTTCTTCTATTATCGTTGTCGATATCAATTCCGCATCTTTGAACAGAATGGGATTGTCTTTATTGATCCAGTCAGCGTAAAACGCACTCAGTGAGGACCGGCTTTTATGTTTTCGTTCTGACCAGTGCTCGCTCGAGGGGCTTTTGCTGTTATCGGAAGATCCTGAAACCAACTGCCCATCGTTCTCTCGAGGTATACCTACTGGCTGAGGTCTTTCAAAGGTATGCTGTGCACTTCTTGGACTGTCTGACAATTTCAATATTGGCACCAGTGATTTGTATGCGATACAGAGCAATAATCCAGTAGCGCCGCCAACCAACACCGCCCATCCTAGGAACAAATAAAGCGGCTAGAAAGTTGCGTTGCCCGGGTCAGCTTTATTCATCAAATCGGTTCAATGGTTCTGGACGAGCTTGCCTCGAACTTGGCCAGCAGCCTGAACGGTGCGCCAACAACATAAATAATCAGCAAACCAAAATGTACAAATGGGGCTAGAAGCGTCCTCAAAATAGCCCAGAGCCCCCGTAGCAACAGGAAGAGAGGATATAGAATGCAATAAAGAAGAAGCGTCAAGAGTCGAGCGGCGCCAAACCACACGTTGGAATCCATGTCCTGTCCTGTGGTCAGTAGCGACACGCCAATCTGCTGTCGACAGCGCAATAGCATGTACCTAAGTACCTGAGTACCTGAGTAGGGTGTAGTAAAGACTGATGACGAGGTCTTGGCGCGGTGTGGGCTGATTTCCCGAACCGGAGAATGAGGCTAGCCTGCAAGTAGCCTAGCGCGGCGCCCGCATTGATACTGGGGAGATTGGCCGTCGACGACTCTCCTCCTCCCACATTAACGGCCTCCTTGACATAAGTGAAGTACAACAGCTGAGAATCCCAGTGGAAACCAACCCAGAGTCTGCTCGTTGACCCGCATATCCTTGGACATACGTCTGGTCCTTCTTCGAACGTTCCGTCGTCGAATGCTAGCCCTCTGGTAGTCCTCAACCGTCATCCCCGCAAACCCGGCGCGTTCCCCCGCTATAGATGGGAAACAGTCCCTCCAAGAGTCCGCCAGGAAACCCGCACGCTCCGTCAGCGGGACCTCCGCACAATGCGCCCGGTCAAGAGCGAAGGGTGAATAGGCGGACTTCAATCAATGCATTATCCAGCACGAAAGCGAGTGCAGCAGACCCTTCCGCCTCCAAAGAGAGCGCTACGGGCCAGCCGGCATCCCATGGCGTGGCTACAGTGCAACAGCGGCTACAGTCGCGAAATATTCCTCAGGCAACCCAAAACATATATGAAGTGCCCGACAGAACCAATAGGAAGAGGTCTGACAGCCGCTACCAACCTGGAGCGGCGGTAGAGGCCTCCAGCCCTGTGCAGGTCCCCTCGGCAGCGAATCGTTCGATCCCAAGGCGAGATGAAGGCTACATGCCCACTGCCACCTCAGCCAACCCCTCGAATACATACTATTCGGCCTCTCACCTGCAGCGGCCGCCTCGGCTGCCCCTCCCTATCGGAGATGCCAATGCCACACCAGGTTCGCCGGTCATGGCACCGGTAGATTCCCAGGTGGATTCAGAATCGTTCGAACCGCTAGACAATAAATTACCAACAGCAACCATATCGCTTGATGACACGCACGTCGATGAAGATGAAGTTGACGATGAGATGCTGGGTTATGCCATGCATGGACCAGGAAGCAAAGCTGTGCCAACTGTAATTGAATGGGGAGGTCCTGGAGACCAGGTGTTTGTTACCGGTACATTCGTGAATTGGGAGAAGAAATTCAGGTTACATAAAAGGTATAGCATGCGAAATCTTGCATTTTTCTTTGATTTTTTTTATAACATTTAATTTAACACGCTCGACAGTGAATCGAATCCCAATATCAAGACAACCGTCTTGCATCTTCGGCCAGGAACTCACCATCTCAAATTTATTGTCGATGGAGATATGCGGGCGTCTGATAATCTCCCAACTGCTGTTGATTTTACGAATCATTTGGTCAATTATATCGAGGTCGTCGCCGACGAATTGCAAGGGCAAAAATCGCGTCGTGGGAGTGAGCGAGCTATCAAGACCATAGTATCTCCAGGTGTTCATCCGTCACAAGTGCGTCCCGACAAATTAACCGCGCAGCAGACCCAAGAAGCTCTGGAGAGAGAAGAAGCTGAGGAACCTGAAGAGGAAATACCAATGGGAAACTTCCGCGACACGGTTCCTCAGTTCCTAGTGGACATTGATAGAGAAGACGAAGGGGCCGAATACCAAAGAGCCGCAAATGTCATCGCCGATGCTGCGACTCCACCCATTCTACCTCTTTTCTTGGGCAGGTCTATTTTGAACGGAACAACCCCAATGAAAGATGACAATAGTGTCTTGAATTACCCAAATCACACCGTCCTGAATCATCTTGCTACAAGCAGTATCAAGAATGGTGTTTTGGCCACTAGCGTTACAACGCGATACAAGCGAAAGGTATGTTGAAAGCACCCAAATCTCTATTTCCATCAAAAGACACATACTAATTCGTTATAAAACAGTATGTTACCACTATTATGTATAAGCCCACTGGTGACGGTGTGTGATAAGTTCCAAGATGACGATATCTTGTTAAATACATGGAGGGAGTAAACAATGAGTGGATGACTTGTCTTATGCACAGTTCCTTTTCATCCTTGTCACAAACGAAGCAAAGCTATGAAGTACTTTTTCTTTCGGGAAATATTTATTTCAGGATTCCAACAGCCACGATAATCTTGTATTATGAAGCAGAAGCTCGACGAAATGAGACATGTGTTTAATATGATTTCAATCCCGTTTTCTGAAGGGAAAAAGGGAGATAGACATAGAACGGATTCGTCTTGACAGATACAGCAGGGTTAATTCGAGAGTTAGAATTGATAATCAGTAGGTATTTGACGATACTATTCTTACCTACGTACTTGATTTTCCCTGACGTGCCGGGGCTCTCCTGTTCCGTTTTAGTGCTCACCACCTCGCCGCTTTTACTCACTGAGTAGAACTGAGCACGACCCTGAGCGCCGTGATCAGAGCTCACCGGTATGCTCAGTGAGCGCACTGATTTGCTCACTGAGCACAGTGTACGCCTTCATAGCGCCTGGCACTCCTACTAGATTCCTACCACTAACCGCTTCTCCTCTACGAGTTATATAGTCACGATGTTAAACCTAAATCCACATACTTGTCTCGCAACGTCTTATCTATCTGCTTGACCTCGTATTCGATAGCAGTCATAAACTATCCTAGCCAGGATCCTACTTCGCCGACGAGTAGTATCGAGGAGAACTAAAGACCATGAGAAATATGCCATATCTTACTTGTAAGTCTACCCACTCACAGCATGTTACGGGCTAGTCCCGCCTAATGCTCACTATAAGGGCATATTCGAATAGAAAACGTAACATGAGGAAAGAAAAGAGAAAGAAAACAACAAGTTCTTCGCGCGCATGCAATCTTATATAGGCAAGGGAAATTGGGACCTTCTGACAGGCTTCTCTCTATGAATAGCTTCATGTTCGAGGTTGCTGGGATTGTCGGGGTTGCCGGGGATCGGCAGAGAGCGCCATTGTCAATATCCGGCCGGACATTGGATATCCGCTTGTGATCTGTCATCTGGGAATAGCTCCTTGTTCGCAGTTGCCGAATAATTGTGGAGAGCGTTATTGTCAATATCCGTGAGGGCTTCGCCCGAACATGCTCATGAGGTCAGCTCATAACACAGCATAAGAGTATACCAAACCTATCCCCTACTTTGGGGGCTTGTGTAATTAGCTATGCCTCTTCCGGTTAACTAGGGATCCTTGATATGCGATTGGCTAGCTAGTATCACCGCCCTCGGTGCCTCTCACCGCCTATATGATGATTGTTCCCTTTAGATATGCCTAAGGACGCGTCTGTATACAGGAGTGTACGTCCTCGCACTAGCGGGAGCTTACGTAACCGCTACCCGAGATCACGTGTCTCACGTGATCATCCCGTTTTATTTCCTCGGGGACCGTGAGCCCGGACTGAAATCTACTCAGTGAGCGGGACCATGAGCGCCCTCACAAAAGCGGCGGCTGCCGAAAAAGGAAAACCCCACCTGGCAGGGAAAATCAAGTTCGTATAGTGACCTAGGTAGGTACCCATGGACCTACGATTGAGTATATCTATGCACACAGTCATACAATATACCTACCTAGGTAGGTAACACTGGTTGGCATGCGAGTGGTGCTTCTACCTAGGTAAAATTGTAATATCCACAGCACCTAGGATCTAGGATGTACCTAGGTATGTCACATGTTTTTTTTTTTTTTTTTTTTTTTTGAATATATATAGTACATTGTAAGTATAGTCTATTAGTATACAAAAAGTGACAAGGGACGCATGCGAGCTAAGATTTTCTATATTATTGTCTTTGAGTTTCGACCGCGAAAACTGTCATGTTATGGCTTCGCACTCATGCGTTTCTCAGTCACAACAGATCTGAACAGCTCCTTGCAGGGCACTCGGCTCTCCAACTTAGCACATAGTAGGAACGCACCGCTTAGTTTCCGATGTAAGCTATACGTTTCCTCGGGAGGAGGGGCCAATCGTTCACGTAGCATTGTAGGGATCAATGCCCGCACACGGTCTGTTATCGTCTGATCACGGAAATCGTAAATTTCAGGAGCGGAATCTTTGTAGGGTTCAGCAAGAGTCATGATAGAATCGATGTGCGCTTCAACCATGGCTTGTGACTCGAATCCTGTAAGATAGCCCAGTTTCACGGAGAGATCCCGACATCGGTCCCTGTCATCATGCACAGCAGCCAAGAGGGTTTCAACATAGGTATCGATGAAATCGGCGGGATACTCGCGCGAGGCACCGAAATCAAGCAATTCAAGTCGATTCTTTTCCGCATTGTACAGGAAATTGGTCCAGTTGGGATCCGTCTGCATGAAATGGAAATCACATATTTCCCGTAAACAGAGTCGAAGAATCTCCGTGCCAATCCAGTCGCGCTGCTGCTGTGTGAAGTCCTTGATTTTTGTCACGGCGATTCCGTCCATGCGCTCCATAGTCAATACCTGTTTGCCCGACGCTTCGTGGATGATTTCGGGGACGACGAAAGAAGAAGATTCGTCTGAAAGCAATTTTCTAAATCGCTCTGCGCATTCTGCTTCACGGATATAATCGCATTCCCAGCCCAGCTCTGTGCGCGCATTTGCAATCGTCTTGTCAAGGAAGAGCCCCTTTGGGAGTAGACGGGTTGCCGTGAGGAGAATAGATAGATTATTCAGGTCGGAGTCAATGGAATCAGCTACCCCTGGGTACTGGATTTTGACAGCCACTCGCTGTCCATTTTTCTTGAGAACTGCGCCATGCACTTGGCCGATCGAAGCAGCGGCCATTGGGATCTCTTCAAAGGATTCAAAGAGATCTCGCCAGTTGGGCCCTAAATTTGCAACGAGGACTTGATCTCTTTGGGATGCTGGCATGTAATCCGCACGGTCTTGAACTCGTTGCAACACAGCAGCAATAGGTTCAGGCAACATGCGGGAATCTTAATCATGCCATGATTAGTCAATGCTAGGTAAAATGGTGAGAGTATAAATTTCATGAACGAACCTTGAAAGCTCATCATTTGACCCATTTTCAGAGCCGCGCCTCTCATCTTCGATAGCTTCGCAACTAGACGTTCCATATTACCAGCGCTGAACATAATTGACCCATTGGACCCGTCCGCAGTTCCGGTGGCCCTTCGAAAGGTCTCACCAAAGGCTCCAAAAGCCATTGAGGTAGCAAGACCACCGTATTGCCAGATCCTGCCTAGACGAGAAGAAGGGACGCGTGACTCTAGCATTTTATAAGGAGTCTCTTCTACTAATGGGGTGCTTGTTGTAGTATCCTTACTCAACAGTCAGCATGGAAACGGGTAGTGCGGCGAAACCCCATGTGATAACGAACCTTGATATCTTCTAGTAGAGTCTCGGGAGATGAACTGATTAATTCGCCTTCTGCGACCTTCCTCTCGACTGTACTTGTGGAGCCAGGAAGAGAAGCACCGCCTTGATCCTTCTGAGTTTCGTCTTTGGTGACGCCAATAAATTCTCTGTTAGAGATGTGAGGGTTCCTTTTCTTCGACAGAAGTAAGCCTGCAACTCTTGGACTACGGAAAACTCCCTGCAAAGCTTCCTCAGAAGGTTCTGCGGGTGTGCTTGTAGGAGAATGGAATACGTCCGAATTTATAGGTCCAGAGGCGAGATGAGGCTCGCTCGTCTGAGAAGCTGAAGCTGTTTCGGGTATTTTAACGTTAGGAAGTGACGAGGCACTTGTGGCTGAAGTCAAAGAAGCAGGATTGTAAAATGTATCTTGAGCTTTGCTGATGGTTAGATGATCGACCGTCTGATCTGAGTCATGGGCGGCTTGTTTTGCTGGGATCTGAAATTCATCCTGTTTCGGTAGTTGACTCGTATTATCCAAGTTATTCTGAGTGATGGCTTCGGTGGATTGAGAATTCCGACTAGCATCTTTCTCAACTACCTCCTTGTCACTAGTTAAATCCTCTGCCGAATATCTCTTCGGTTGCCCATCAGAAGGCGAGGGAGACGATGAAGTTTCATTGAAACGACTAGCCAAAGCAGAGGCTGCCTGGGCAGTAATTATCCAATTATCTGCTTGTTCTTTCAGCCCTTTGGTGATGGAAGATGTGCGTGTATAAACATCTAGTTGTTGCTGTCGGATGGCGAGATGTTTGCCAGCGACGGACTTGCTGACATTGAGGAACTGGAGGGCATCCAGAAGTCGCTTTCCCGCCATATTTGACCAAATACTCCTTTCTGCTATGGCGCAAACATAGTGAATGAAACCGTATCTCCAATTAAGCGTGATTCGGAGATCATCGGTGCGAGAGATAATGCATGGCATTTATATTTACATTTTCTGCCTCGTCTTCCCGCCCTTGGTTGTCGAGTGTGCATAGTCTGCCGCTCGTCACGCACTTAGGTAAATGCGTCGTCCGCCTTACTTCGAAGAGCAGCAACTAGTAAATATAAGGCCCATCATGTCTCTGGACAACCGTCAAGAACTTGAGAATGAGATTGTGGAACTCGAACTGCGCTTGAAAAATGCTCGGAGTCGTTTACGGCAAACGGATGAGAATCCTATTCATGAAGATCCTAAATTTACAGATAGTATGTATAAGGCTCCAGGAGGATGAACTATTTGAATGACTTTTATAGTTGAATATCAACTCTCGCCATTCGTACATTCGCTTTTGTTGATATCCGACTCCGCTTTACCACTCGGCTCGTTTGCTTACTCCAGCGGCCTCGAGTCATTCATAGCGCATCAAAAAACACTACCAGAACTCACGCCACCCATCGTCTCGTTCAAAAGATTCTTGAAGTTATCGATATCTTCTGTATCAAGAAGTTCCTTGCCCTATCTTCTTGCGGGGTATCGTTCTCCAACAGAGCTTGAAACGTTAGACAATGATTTGGATGCATCGACACCTTGTACAGTAGCCAGAAGAGCAAGCGTCGCTCAGGGTCGAGCTTTGCTAAGCGTCTGGGAGAAATCCTTTTGTGTTTCATATGTCAACACTGATAATTACCCTACTACCATCAGTTCTGACTCTGGTCCTGACCCGGGGTCTGCTATGAGGGCCATCAAAGAGTTCTCTGAAGCACTCAAAACTAACGGATTTGATGATGGCGTCTTAGGGCCAAGTGGCCACTTTGCTCCATTGTGGGGTGTTGTTTGCGCCGCAATGGGGATCGAGATCGGTCTAACTGCTTATACTTTTATGTTAAATCATGCGAAAGCAGTTCTGAGTGCCGCGGTGCGAGCTTCTGTCTTGGGGCCCTATCAGGCACAAACTATTCTTGCTGGTGACGAGATCCGCAGTCTCATTAACGAAAGGATACAGCACGACTTCCACATAAGACCTGAAGATGCTGGACAGGTCGCGCCAGTGTTGGACCTATGGCTAGGGAGACATGAGTTACTTTACAGCCGGATCTTCAATTCGTGATCGATTGACCCATTCGTGATAGCTGAGACAAAGCTTTCTTTGGTGAAAATTTTCAATTAAATATTGCAGTACTCGTACATCTCGCAACGGTACAGAAGCGTTGCATTCATTCCACTGATCGTTTCAATACCCAAAAATAACAAATCGACATCCCTTTCTTGCCCGGAAGTATCACTTGGCAGATGACGCGCCAGCTCCTTCTTCATGTGCAGAAAAAAGTTTTGGGTTGGAAGGGTGTAAGGTCTTTGAAGGAGCCAGAAAACTGCCAAACGCCAACACCGCTTTTGATGTCAAAGTGATAGTCCCACGCTAACGATGTCCACAATAGACGCCTCGAAAAAACAACTCTTTACGAATGAAAAGTGACGGGAAAATACATAGTGTACAGTGGAAAAACAGGAGAGAGAAACAATGCCGGATGCCATGCAGAAGCATTTTCAATCAAAGCGTAACATGCATATAGTCGTTGCTTCCGAACGATTTGTTGCAATTTGGACATTTCCGTGACCGTGAGACCTGGCGTTCTTCTACACAATCTTTGCAGAAGACATGTCCACACGTTTTGATGGCTGTATTCTTGAAATTGCGTCGGCACACTGTGCAAAGGGCAAGCGACTACTTTGCGTTAGCTAACGTTGTCACAAAGAATACTGGGAAACGCAGACTCACCCTCAACATTTCATATTCAGACGACGAATTACCAAGTGACTTCGTCTTCCAATTTTCGAGGCTCTTCTTCGTATCAGAAAGCGTCGATTTGAGACTTTCTACCTCGGCCTCGGCTTTCCTACATGTAGCTGATGTGGTAGCTACCGTGCTATCCTTTGCCGTCATAAGCGATTTGAGTTCGGCGACCTGCGCTTTGAGACCTTCTATAATAACGACACTCTCATTATTCTGTTGCTGTGAGGCGCGATACTTGTTGGAGGTAGAGTTAAGAGCTTCTTTCCCTTCCGCGATTTGCTTTTCAAGATTTGCAACGAGTGAACGAGTAGCGGACTCGGCATCTTTAAGTTGGGAAATGATATCTGAGCTCTTAAGGTTCTGTAGCCTCAGAGTGCGCACCTCAGCGTCACGTGCTTCTTTGCTCTTCATCGCAGCAAAGTACTTCTGATCTGCTTTGGATTTTTCTGCAACCAGTCGCTGAACTTTCTCTTCAAGGGCACTGAAATCGGCAACCTTCTGCGATGCTAGGCTGGAGTATTTCTTGCACACGGTTTGCATTGAAGTCAACTCTTTGTTGAGAATTGCATATTGGCGGTCCATGCTCAGATACTTTGCACGCAAGTCTTCGACGGAAAGGTGTTCGACGGATTCGGAATTGTCGTCTTTTAATCCCTCGACTTTAATGCGCAGTCTTTCCAATTCAGACTCTAGGGCTTCGATTTGCGACTCTCTCGCCGCCGCTAACTCTCGTGTCTTATTTGCCGCTGTCAATTCTTGGTCCTGGGCGGCTTTTCTCATTTGGAGATCAGCGAGTAATTCGTCCCGAGCATTGCGAATTCTTGCGAGATCAGCTTCTGCCTTTTGCAGTTGGGCATCCTTCTCTTCAATCTCCTTCTGTTTTTCGGCATCCAAAGAATTTCGATACGCAGTCCTTTCCGCTTGCAGCTTGCCAGCCTCTTCTCGCAGTTGGACATTCAACGCTTCAAGATGATTCACACGTTTGATCACGTCTTCGTATTGAGATTTGAGTTGTTTGAAGAGGTCCGTGTGCGCATAGTCGTCATCGGTAAGTTTTGAATTCTAAAATAACCGTGAGTTAGCACATTCTCATATAAATCCCCGTGGTTTTTATTCTAACAACCCACCTTTACGCTCAAAGCAGTGATCTCACTTGTCAGTTTCGCATTTTCTGCCTCAAGAGCATCGAGTTGTTCTCGCTGCTTTCGAGATGATGCCAAGACTTTGTTATAGGATTCTTCCAGGTCGGTATTTTTCTCGGCGGTGGTGGGCGTGCTGCCGTTTACTGGCGTTGTAGTTTCTTCACGATTTACAGATGACGATCCATCCCCCCCCGGTCGCTGCGCACCAAGAATATATTGCTTTTCCAACTTGGCGACTGTCATGCTCCTCGCTCTATCAAGCTTCTTCTCAGCCATCATATACCGCAATGAAGCTGCTTCCAGCTGTTCCTCAAACTGCTGTCTTTCGGACAAGGCTTTTTCAAGGTCCATGATTGTGACTTTTTCTTCGGCCAATTTCTTTGCCAACTGGCTTTGTAATTCCGACACATCTTGAGTAGCCTTCGGCGCATTACCAATTAGCTTGGAGATGGTGTCTTTTATTTCATCAGATCGATTTTGCAGGTGTTTCTTGAAATTTTCGTTATCATCGAATAACAGTGAACTTTGGAAAGATGGACGGTCTGTCAAAAGTAACATCAGTATGCATGTTTCTATCCGGGATAATTATGATGGTGTTATTATCCGTACCTTGCATATCGACATCTCTGAACAATATCTTAACTTCGTCAATCAACTGATGAGAAAAGCAATATTAGTTGCCGGATCATTCACAGTATCTATTCGAAAATTCCTACCTGTTTGAACCATGCATCTATGATTCGCAAGTGGTCTTGATGAAATGTGGCAGCTTTCGTCATTTCTTTGACCTTGGATTCCAGTGTGACTTTTTCCCGTTTAAACTCTTGCATTTGACGCCAAATGGCATCTTTTGTGAAACGCTATATCATTTTTCAATAAATCAGCAAACGGATCCAGATATTGAGAGATACTACTTTTTCAAAGACGACGGTTAACGCGGGCGTTTTGAAGCGGGTATAGACTTACCTCCAAGTCATCCTTCCACGGCATATCTGCATCCGGATGGGGCTTGTTCCCATTGATTGAAGTAGCCTGTCTCTTCGATGGAGGCGCGGCATCATTCTGATCGTGACCGGCAGGTCTTTTCCGGTCTTCCATCTTGATAAGACCGGGCTCAGACGATGAAACGGGGGTTGCTTCGACGGCCGGCATCAGTGGCTAACGCGACTTCCGGTTTTAAGACAGTCGCTTGGATTAGCTATGTGAGCGCGACGAACCAACAACTTTCCTCAAAAAAAAGGGAGGAGAACGCGCGGATACAGTGGGAATGGACAAGAGGTGTGAGGTGGCCGTGAAAAGAGAGAGCGATCCCAAGGAAAGGAGGAGGATTTTCGACTTCGGCTTTTGGTTTAGCGTCTTTTAGCGCCTCTCACGTGATTTCAGCCCACTTCTCCGCGATGAGATTTCTCCATCGTACCAATTCACCTGCGAGCATCCAGATAAGCATACGAGACGCTCTCAAGACAACCCAGGCTCGCATAGTCGACTATCTATCGGTCTTCAGGCGCCTAAATATGTGACGGATGGTTTGACCAGTGCAAAAATGGTAGCATTCACGAGTTCTGCAGTTAGTGAGTAATAACGCCCCGCATCTGCATCTCTTTTGTCTAAAACATCCGGTTTTCTCTCCCAGATAAATCAGGAAAGAAATTTGCTCCAAAGGCGCCTCCTCGCCGCGCCGCCGCAAAACCGAGAAATGTCATCGACGCAAGCCAAACTGGCGTTGACAATCGCAAGGCATCTTCTACACCAGCTCCTGAAACCAATGCCCCACCCGCTACCTCCGATCCGGATACACGACCATCTGCCGTGAATGCTCAACAAGAAAACCGCACAGAAGGATCGCAAATAGAAGAAATTTATCAGAGTGCTGTGGTTGCGCCTGGTTTAACTGCCTCAGTTCTATCTGCAGCCATTTCTAAAGATCGTGTACATCAAGATGTGGCAGGCGTACCTGACAAATCGCTCTCGCTGGTGCAGCCTGCGCCCGAAGTTAGCCACCCCGTTGCTCAGCCGGGATCAGCTGAACTGCCACATGCGATAGATATATTGGAGCAAGACAATTTGCCGTCAGGAAATAGTGTCGCACAGTCTATTACTGCTACTGCACAGACCGCGCAGTCGACGGTACCTAGCGGCGTTTCCAGAGATATTACTCATGAGGCCTCGTCCATTGAACATCTTTCTCCCAGGCCAATTCAAACCCCAACGGCCACAACAATTAATACACAGAATAATTTGGCGGAAGGCACCTCGACGCAATTCCAGAAACCGCCTCTACCGAAAAAGAAGAAGCGTAGAAATACAGAGGCGGATAGTTCTACCGGCGAGGAAGGGGCCAAACCAAGAAAGCCTCGAGGGAAAAGAAAGCGTGAGCCAACACCAGAAGAATCAGAGAATATTGAGATAGCACCGGCCGTCGTGCGGATGTCGGAACTATGCAAAGATCTTAGAACGGGCAAAAAGTCAAAACGTGAGGTAGAATTACGATATCTTGAGTTGGCAGAGGCAGAGCGCAAGCAAAAGGCCAAGGAAAAAAGTCGCAACTCGAGCACGCCGGTCAAAACGGATATGGAAAATGCAAATGGTGAAGCTTCTACAATGCCTCCAAAGTCGCAGACTGGCCCACGCATGAGAATTGTCAATGGCGAGATTGTCGTCGACAATGCGTCCTTGCAGCTAGACCAACGCGCCGAAGCGGCTCGGGAGCTTGGGGAAATGGAAAATGTTGTGGAAAGTCGACTCAACAGAAAAATTAACCAAGCTACATACGGCAAACGGACCAAGGCCGAATCGTGGGATGAGGATTTAACCGACTTGTTTTACAGAGGTCTACGGATGTTTGGCACCGACTTTTCTCTTATAAGCAATATGTTTCCTGGACGATCTCGCCGCCAAATCAAATTGAAATTTAATAACGAGGAGCGTCGAGACCCTGAACGCATCAGACAGACACTTTTGGGGCCGCGCGAGTCTGTTGACCTTCAAACATACTCGGAATTGACGAACACAGTTTATGATGACCTCGAGGTCATACAAAAAGAACTGGAAGATGACAAAAGACGCATTGAGGAGCAGCACGCAAAGGAGAAGCTTGCCCAGGATGAGCAGATGCGCAACCCAGGCGGTGTTTCCAATGACCCTACAAACGTCATACAGAGTGTCGAAAATGTTCCCTTCAAAAAAAGAAATTCAGTTTCGAAGAGCCGCTAGGAGCGGATTAATGGGGAACAAAGAAATATTTTGTTTGAATTCATGGTTTCTGAGGCGTTTTCTGGTGTTCGCTTTCGAACATGCAGTTATTTTGATTTTCGAATTCGGTATTAGGGTTGCTACGCAGGTGACAGAAGGCGTTTTCTAGGGGTATCGTTATTTTCACATGGCTCCAAAGACTTGGGTGGCGTATTAAGAAAGAGGAGTTACATTACTAGGAGGGCTTTCCCACCTGTTTGGCTGATCGGCTTTTGTTTTCTTTCTGGCGACAGGTATACTTAGTAGGACACGCGTTAGCATAAGACAGCGCTTATTAAATTTAGTATTTCTAACCAAACATATGTGCCCAGACATTAGCTGGCATTCTTGGAAAGAAGCTCGCTCTTCTCTTCTTTGCCATTATCGTCGCCTTGTAGACCCAAATCCAGTGTTGACTCTCGTAGGAGAGAAGCTTCGTGATGACCTTCGCTCATCTCTATCTCGATCGTAGCGTCTGGAGCTAAACGACGGTCCTGGGCTGGCCTCTCTCTCGGCTTGTTGTCGGCCGTGTCGGCGACCCATAGCATATCCGGCTGCTGAACCTGCTACACCGCCAGCTGCAGCCCCTGTCCAAAACCCGGGTCCCGATCCCGGTCGCGATCGTTTGTATTGGGACTGAGGTTGATAATCGTATGGAGGTGGTGGGTCATCATCATCTCCTCCTCCTCCACCTCCTCTCCGCCCGGGACGATTACCACGATCATTCTGACCATAACATGCGGAGTATAGTATGAGTGCAAGGACGAATAGGAAAATAAATCCAAAAATGTACGAAGCAATCCAATCGTTCTTCCCAAAAACATCAGTCGTCGATGTATATCTATGATGCCGTCCATATCGTTCTTCTCCTTTTTCTGTCAGCAGGAGGCGATATTCCACTCCGCAGCTACCTTTGAGTACCCATTTATCGTCGGCGTTTCTGTAGCCCTCGCATATCACATCCGTTGAGCCAAGTTTAAATTCTGGCGGTAGGGACGCGGTACAGCTCCATTGAATGTCTTCTTCGTCGTAGTCATAGCCTTGGTTTGTGCAGCGCATCGTATCAACTTCATATAGCCTGCAGACTGAAGACGGGCCAACACATTTTAATTGCTGCACAGGTGACACACGCCGGTATGAAGTCTTTCGATGTGCATGTAAAGTGAGAGTCTGGACCTTGGAAAGTAGAATGGCATTGGGGCCAGGCAGCCTTTCGCAGAATGCAACTGAGAAGAGTGATAGCCAAAAGTGTATGCAAGTGATAGATAGTGGTTTCATGGCTACAACAACCCCTTGGTGCTTGACTTTGATAATCGAAAATCGCGTTCCTTTGGTTGGATTCCAAGGATGTTGACGAAAAGCTTTGAAGCAACAGCTTTGCTATAGCTCGTTCTCAGAGGGTTGCTGCCTGGCCGGAAAACCAAGGCAAGGTAAACGGGCCTCTTGATGTCAACTGGTATAACGCAAAACAGTGCCAATCGAATAGATTTCAAGTATTCGCTTGTTAGATTTAATTATGGTCAATCAAGATGCAGTGACTGTCAGAGCGACGTTGAGTTGTTTTGTTGTTCCACAGGCTAACAGCGATGCTCTAAGAAGTATGGTAGCATCTTCACAAAACGAATCGATATGCACGTTCAGAATGGCCTACCTACAAATACCTCAGAGAAAGATAATGTGAAGTATGAGAAAAGCATTCTGCTTTTAGTTCTCATCTGTGACAGTCTGACAGATATACCTAAGCACCCAGCCTAGTACTATTACAGCTAGGCTCGCTGCCTGGATAACAAGGCGACAGAGGTAGCCCAACTAGGTTAGCTTACATCTTGTCCGCCCAAAAACAGCGAACTACAACACTTCGGTCAACTGCCACAAACGAGTCTTTATTGTTTCCCTTTGAACTCGATTGCTCAATTCAGGAGAGGGATGGTGGGCACTTGATGGATCTAGGCATAGTAGTCTGCCATGTCTCAATACCCCCGAAGTGAGTAACATAGCAGTCCTTTTCGCATTATGATTGCGCTAATCAAATGCTCACTTTTTATAGATGACGCTCCTGGTGTCCCTGTCCAGCCCTCGTAAGCTTTATCTGGCAGTGGGTGAGAATATGCGAGTTTGAAACTTGACTAACGATGAGTCTAGACTGTCCTTCACTCAAGGATTTCTTCTCGGGCAGCTTTCCGTCGTCCTGTTAATCGGAGCTTTCATCAAGTTCTTCATCTTCGGCGAAGCACCAGCACCTCCCTCGCGTGGACTAGCTAGTCGTACGGCGACACATCGACGGACGTATTCTATAAACCAGGGTGATAGAGATAGCATTAGCAGTGGTAGTTTGCGGTCATTGCGAGAAAAGCCCTCTACGTCCAATGTCCTGCGGCCGGTGCCGTCATCCGCAACTAATACACGTTCGATTCTGAGGAAGACATATTATAATGCAATCCCCACCCAGCTCTCTCACAATAAACAAGGTCGACATAGGATACAGCATTCCACGCATCAGCCCGAGTCTTTGGATTGGTTCAATGTTCTGATCGCACAGACAATTGCTCAATATCGTCAAACAGCGTATCTGCTCAAAGACTCGCCTACTTCCTCCATTCTCGATTCCCTATCTGCTGCAATCAACGACCCGCAGAAGAAACCATCATTTATTGACACTATTAAAGTCACGGATATATCTCTAGGCGAGGAATTTCCTATATTCAGCAATTGTCGCGTCATTGCCGTGGATGATCCAAATTCAGATGGGGGCAGGTTACAGGCGTTGATGGATGTCGATCTGAGTGACGACAATCTATCCCTAGCTGTCGAGACATCGTTAATTCTGAATTACCCAAAACCGCGCTCTGCCGTTCTCCCGGTCGCCTTATCGGTTTCTGTTGTTCGTTTCTCTGGGACTCTCTGTATTTCCCTTATTCCAGCCAGCACGGCAGCATCATCACAAACTCCATCCTCTGCTCCGACACCAGATGCTAGTAATCTAGGCATGCGTTCGCTATTCCAGCACATTTCCGCGGAGTTGAACGGAACAGCCGCATCTCCGACACCAGATAAGGGGAAAAAGGGGGTACCTAAAACGAATCTGGCATTCTCGTTCTTGCCTGACTATAGATTAGATTTATCTGTGAGGTCTCTGATTGGATCTAGGAGTAGGCTGCAGGATGTTCCCAAGGTGGCGCAATTGGTTGAAGCCCGTATTCAAGCCTGGTTTGAAGAACGAGTTGTAGAGCCACGGGTACAAGTAGTCGGCTTGCCCGACTTCTGGCCGCGCATGGGACGCACAGAGGTGAGACCCGGCGATGATGCTGAAGCCGGAGCGACTGCTGCAGCGGCAGCCGCGTCTTCCCGAGTTGGTTCACAGGAAACAGTGGACGTAACTTCGGGATCCGAGGAGGCCATCCTCGAAGATAGCCCAGTACAAGGTGGAGTGAGGTTTCGCGGGCCAACAAGATATGGTTCTGCGAATTTTCATAATCTTCCTCCTCACTCGAATTCTGCTTACAATCAGGAGTATGACTCCCGAGGCAGTGCTTCTGTTACGGGTAACGAAGGTCTTGATATGCCGGGCTCGTTACATCGAGCTACCCCCACGCTATAATCTTGTATAATAATGATAGTTTTTAAAAAGAGAAGGGACACGGAGTATTTCCCTTCTTGTACTATATGATTTATATCAAACGATGCAATTCTGGAATATAGCCTCAATTACCTAAACCTCAAGTTCAAGTTCATTCACCTGGCTGGCTGAAAAGTCAGAAATATAAAGTTTTCAAGAATTGCTAAATAATAGTAAATAGGATGAACTGAAAAAAGGGTTGGAAAATATCATAAGTAATTCATATTCATCATATTTAATACTATCAATATACAACTTCTGTGTTTCACGCAACCACAGTCGTTCTGTTCTGGAGATAGGCTTGACGATGAGGATTTTTATCGACATCAGGGCCACGATTAAAAGGGGTCCATTTCGGCTCATCCTGGAACAGGCGCATGGCCTTGATGTACTAGTACATGCAACTCAGCTTGTGCTCGTCTATAGCCGGTTTAAAGTAAGAAATAACTATCGACTCACGTTCTTAGAATCGGTAGTGAACCGATGGTAAATGCCAGCCGGAAGAATAAGAAGATCATCCTTCTCCAGCCGAATGCGCACCCAATCATCGTCAGCACTGCGCACATCAAAGAATCCGTCTCCGTCAAGAATGTAGCGGATCTCCTCATCTTCATGGAGATGCTCGCTGAAGAAAGACTTTACTTTCTCCTCGTAAATAGCGCCCATTTTCTCCGGTGAGACGGTGATTTCATCGCGGTTTTTGTATCCTCGTTCCTTGGCAAGGGCATCGACGTCGGAGATTTGGGGGAAGCGTCGGTAGACTACGCCCAGGCTTTCGAGGTAGGAGTTGTCCACTGGGCGGCCGGAGTCGTGATCATCGCGTTGGTCGCCCTGGAGCTTGGTTAGCCTTTCTTTCTCCTTTCTTTCTGGATAAGGCCTGGCCCTTGTGCGAGGTTTTTTGAATTTCCAAAATTATTTCTCGATATTAGATAACTAGCTAGGTGAGGGGTAGCGGGGATGGATGGCTATTGCGAATTGGCGTCGATCCGGAATGCGGCGGTTTGTAGAACTTGATCAATCATCACTTACAGGAACGTTGTCATACCAATAAGCCTTCATTGTGAGTTGGAAGGAGCGTCTATTTAGTTGGGGTGAAGCACGGTGTTGTTGAAAATGTGATTAAATTTATATTCACATTGAACACAGCCAGAAGCTTTAATTGTTTTATGCCTCGTGCAAAGTCACAGCAGACTGTGATTGGCTCAAGTAAAACATTACAAATGACGTGCGAATCCAATGAAATGAAGTTGCATCTACCAATCAGGAGGCTGTATTTCAGACCGGTCACGTGATCTAGACGATTGTATATCTTTGGATTAAGTTAGTTTGAATCTATGTTGAAATTTTCAACATATATTAGTATGGACTATGGAGAGGTATAATGTTAGCCCTTCTCCAATACCAGATATTGAGTGTTTAGTGTTTGATATACATCAGTTGAGCTGGTTTTTGCCCACGCAGGTCGTTGCTTCACCCGGCCAGACTCAAAATCCGGGATATGGATATATCGAGTATCTGATCGGATTCAAACAGCCTACGAGCCTGATGGGTTATGGAGTTATTTCGACGGTTCTAAGAGAAGGCAATTCTTTCATATAATTGATTTAAACGAGTTTCCCAGCGGTTGGCATGATCATCGGGAAGACAGGACCGAAAGCTTCAGGGCCGTTCGCTGGTTCCCATCAATATAATGAGACAAGTTCCTAGAAGTCATTCCTTGCCATTCTACCTGGTGATGCTCAGATTAAAAATTCCTGGAAATTCGACGTTGTTAGACGTACCCAAAAGGAGGTAAATCACGTGACTTAGAGAGTGGAGCGCTACCATTAGAATGTAATTTGATTGGCAGATACATACATAAATAGCGGGTCTATGAATTTAATGATTTTAATCGGACTTTTTGTTGGCGACAACAACCAGGGCAAGTTGAGACCCTTCACCAACTCAGTCATCGAGACAATGGCTTTGCGAACACGCTCAGCAGTGCTGAGTCGCCTGAGCCAACGCGTCAATAATCGCACTGCAAACCAAAGGCGTCTTTTAGCCATTTCCGCTGATGCTCAGTAAGCTACCATCTAACTATCCTAAAGGCAATCATCCGCAAATTTCTAATTTCCAACAGACCGTACGATGTCGTTGTCGTCGGCGGAGGCCATGCCGGCGCAGAGGCATGTGCTGCTGCTGCTCGTTCCGGCGCTCGCACAGCTCTTGTCACGCCGTCTCTTTCCAACATCGGCGTCTGCTCTTGCAATCCCAGCTTCGGCGGAATCGGAAAGGGCACAATGATACGAGAAATCGATGCATTAGATGGCGTGGCCGGTCGAATAATTGACAAAGCCGGTGTTATGTTTAGGGTCCTAAATCGATCGAAAGGGCCAGCGGTGTGGGGGCCACGAGCGCAGATTGATCGAGATTTGTATAAGCGATATATGCGGGAAGAATTGGTTTCGACTAAGAATCTCAGCATAATTGAAGCAAAAGTTGATGATATTGTCGTATCCCGAAACGACGACCAGCAGAACCCAAATTCAAGCGGCAGGATCGTTGGTATCAGGTTGGACTCTGGCCAGGTAATTCCTACGAATCGGGTGGTGATTACCACGGGGACGTTTCTGGGAGGAGAGATACACATTGGCCTCGATGCATACCCATCAGGGCGCATGGGTGAGGCAGCTACACATGGTCTCAGCAAATCTCTACGGCAGGCAGGCTTTCAACTTGGTCGCTTGAAAACGGGGACACCGCCACGACTAGACAAGAAGTCGATAGATTTCAGTTCGCTGGAGGTGCAGCCAGGAGACTCGCCGCCAAGCCCTTTTTCTTATATGAATAAAACCGTTCAAGTGGGCGATGAGGGCCAATTGAATTGCTGGATGACCCACACGAACGAAGCTTCACATGAGATTATAAGGGCAAATCTGGATAAATCGATTCACATCCGCGAGACCGTCAGAGGACCTCGATATTGTCCATCACTAGAATCTAAAATCATCCGTTTTACGAACAAGAAGCAACACCAGATATGGCTTGAGCCCGAGGGATTTGCTCCGAATGAGATCATTTACCCGAATGGAATCTCCATGACAGTACCGGTAGATGCACAAGAAGCTATGTTGCGAACGGTCCGCGGCTTAGAGAATGTGCGCATGCTCCAACCAGCCTATGGAGTGGAATATGATTACATCGATCCCCGAAATTTGAAGCCCACGCTAGAGACAAAACTCATTAGCGGCTTGTATTTGGCCGGTCAGATTAACGGCACCACTGGCTATGAAGAGGCGGCAGGTCAGGGCATACTGGCAGGCACGAACGCCGGATTGGCAGCGCAAGGAAAAGCACCCATGACCCTTACAAGAGCAGATGGATACATTGGGATCATGGTAGACGATCTGATCACAAAGGGCGTTTCAGAGCCATATCGCATGTTCACATCTCGCAGCGAGTTCCGCATCTCCAGTCGTTCTGACAATGCCGATCTCCGACTCACACGCATGGGGCGAGAGGCATCTGTTGTTTCAGACCATCGCTGGTCTCATTTCTCAGAGACCAAGGCGCAGATCGATGAGCTCTCGGCATTGTTAGATGCAACACGATTTACATCAAACCAATGGTCTCGGATGGGATTCCAGACCCGAGTAGACACATCATATCGCAGTGCTTTAGACATGCTCTGCCTAGGTGGGGTCCATATTGACCAGCTTATACCTCATATCCCAACAAGCAACGGCGAAGGATACTCCGCCTCATCTTTCGATCCCGAAATCAAGAAGCGTGTGACCATCGAAGCACAATACGCCCCTTACGTAAAACGACAGTCTCTCATGGCCGAGAAATTCAAACGGGAGGAGAAAATGCTCCTTCCACCGGACTTGGATTATTCGGGCGTTCACGGACTCAGCACAGAGGAGAAACAGGTATTAGAACGTGCTCGACCAGAAAGCATCGGCATGTTGAGGCGCATCGAAGGCATCACGCCGACAGGAGCAATTCGATTACTGATGCACATCCGTAAGAGGGAACGACTCTCTAGTGAGAGTGAGGCTGTCATTCACGAATTGGGAGCTTCCAGGGGTGTGGCTTAGAAAGCCGACCTTGTATTTTTAAAGTATGCTCTCCATATCATTTTTTGGGTTTTGTTTACGACATAATGCATAGCGCGCTGGGACCTAGGGATTATTGTGTACAATACATACCATTTCATCATTCAAGTTCTACAATCTGTATATTAATAGACTACCAAATAAAGAAAGTTCTTATCTTAAAGCGCAGAATAGATAGCACCACTTCTCCTGGTCGTAACAAGTAGTAGTTACAACTTACCACTGACACACTTAACTACCCAATTAGGAAATTCTAGGACATCCTCGTCCACGTCAAACAGTGTACGCTACGCACTCACAACTAGTGGTCCCTGAGTCCTTTATAATCTCAGCAGTTTGTCAGGAGAGGAATTAGGGCTTGTGATAGGACGGTGACCCTCCTTCACAGGTCACGATCCCAGGCACAGATGGTGTCGTAACCTGGCCGGCTTCCTCATAGGGCTGCGCACCCTTCCCGCGCGGCAAATATCAGGTGCCAGGCAGGGAATGTTGGAACGTAATACGCTATTCCTAATTGGGAATGAGTCAAAGAATCTGTCACAATACTAACATGAAGAAATTTC